>CAXKTH010000095.1:0-39000 GCA_964056705.1 Troilus luridus
TGGCCTGGGATAATGCGTCTCCCAAAGTCTTCGGGCGGGCGAGCTTCCACCGAAGTCCATCCAGGAATTTGTCAACAGCCAAGCTTTCGTAGACATCGTCGGTGACCGATGGGTAGGCATGCCTCACCAGCCGGGCAATATCCGCTTCAAATTCCTGCAAAGTCTCGTTGGTTTTCTGGACCCTGCTTCTCAGCTGTGAGCGATACAGCTGGTCCATGTGGCGGTGGCCGAAACGCATCTCCAGTCTTCTCATCAGCTCCCCATAGTTAGACCGCTCCGACATGGGCATCCCCTGCAGCACTCCCAACGCTTCTCCACGCAAGGCCAGGCACAATGCTGAAGCTTGGGTCTCCTGCGACCACCCGTGGATTGAAGCCGCTGTCTCGAAGAGAGTCATGTAGTCTTCCCACGGCGTCTTCCCGTCGAATACTGGAATGGTATTGTGAGTTGGTGGCGCCCCAGCATAGGCGGGTAGAATGCTATTACGATGGCTGCCCTCGGATGAACGGTCGGTGTCGTTCGTCGGTGGGTTGCTCCTACGTCCCTCGATAGTTTCCATTCTTAGCCTAATTTCGTTCACTTTTTCTCCAAGCCTAGATTCTATATCAGCTACTTTATTATTTACATCGGCTAACTTATTATCTACATTAGCTAACTTATTATCTACATTTTCCATTAACTTAGTCTCTAATGTGCCTAACTTAGACTCTAATGTATCCATTAAATCGTTTTTTACAGTACCTAGCTCATTTTTAACAGTGCTTAACTCATTACCTAGCTCATTTTTAACAGTGCTTAACTCATTACCTAGCTTATTTTCTACATTGCTTAACTCATTACCTAGCTCATTTTTAACAGCACCTAATTCATTTTTAAAAGTTGCAGACAACTTACTTAAATCAGTTTCAAACAGAACGTCATCTGGATTTTCCCCTAACTCTACAAAAAATTGACGTAAGCGATGTTGCAGTACACTTTTATTTCCGGAAGAATCCAGATCACGTTCTTCTAATTCCCGTTTTAAATCTGCAACTTTTAAATTCATTAATTGAAGACTTTGAGAAGCCATTTTTCATACAGTAGCCCAATAATTACAAAATACTAACAATTACACAAAATATCCCACTTCTGACACCAATTTGTTACAGGCTACTGGGTGTAAAATGGACTAAACTATTACTTAATTCAAGAATCTAATATTTATTAACAAATTAGAAAGAATACAATGAGATTATTTAAAACAGTTAAATTATTAAACTAATATCAATTTAAGGAAGAAAATAGTTGGGGGTGCAGGCAAATAAAACCCTAAATAAGTGGATACTTATCTAATTAAGTGCCGACGTTTCGACCCACTTTGTGGGTCATCTTCAGGACTAAGAAAGAAAAACAGACAACATACAATGAATACAATAAAAATACATGAGGACTAAGTATATGATAAATGAGAAAAACTATATATGTAGAGAGGTAGAATTTTAGAACAAAAGTGAGGGATATATATGAATACAAAAAATTACAGAGAAAATGTACAGAACGGTGGTGATGCCAAAAAAATTTTTTTTAACAAAGATAAAAGACGGAAGTAAACAGAAAGATATTTAAAAAAAGAGAGAAAAGGTATAAACATCAGAGGTGGGAAGTAAAATTATGGAAAAGGTAGTAGAATATATATAAACTGTAAAAGGTAAGATAATAGACTCCTAGGGAGTTTACATGAGTAAAATGAAAGAAGATATAACCAAAATGAAATTAAAGAGTAAATAAAGGAAAAATAACAGTAGAAAGTCAAGATATGAATATAGAGTATAACAGTTTTTAAAAATCCATATCTATAGTATGAAGTGGTATAAATATATGACATAAACATACAAGGAATGTATAGAAATATAAGTAACAATATGGTATGAGCATGGAAATAGAGTAAAATATGAAGAAATAGTGATGTTAAATGCTAATGAAATCTTAGATAATAATAACATATGATGGATGCCAAAAACTAATATGAGAAAATATGGTGTGCAATATGGAGAGGGAAAGGGTGAGGAGAAGATATGAGAATTAAAATTGTAATTACCTATAGAACGCTGCAGTGCGAGTAGACGCGGTCTAACTGACCAGAAAGTACGTTATGGGGGTGTTGCCAGCGAAATCTGACGGCCAAAAATATGACTAATTTCAAATTTTGAGATATATTATAAAAATATATTAATAGTAATATTTTCTTGACTATTTTTCGAAATATTGACTATTTTATTGTATTAAAATGTGTATCATGACTATTTTATAGAGAGCCGCGAAAATTAATGACTAAATTAATGGGACAAGGTAGGGTGATAAAACAGTAGGATTTGATGTCAAGAGGTCAAAATAAGTATTATAGGAAAGAGACTATAGTAGTAACAGAATGACAATGGGAAGGAATAACAAGGTAAACTAATTTAAGGTTTATTTAGTAAGTGGGTGTTAGTTTTATGGAAGCAGGGATCAGCGAGGGATAAGCCACGGTGGATGATATTTTTGGCGACGTTAATTTTTTGGTGGTGCGGATGTTGGGAGTAGAAATTGAGGAGTCTGCCAGAATAAGTAGGTTTTGTATACCAATCTGTGGATAAGGTGTGGTTTGGATTTTTAATGATACGGAGGTCAAGAAAGGGTAGTGAATTATTCGATTCTAGTTCAAAAGTGAAATGGAGGCGGGGATGGTATGAGTTGAAGGCTGATAATAGTTCTGGAATAATGTTTGGATTTAGGATAAGGAGGAGGTCGTCCACATATTTTTTAATAATAATGATCTCGTCAAGGAACTGGGGTAGAATGGAGTCAAGAAGGTCGTTTAGAACAATATTGGAGAGGTCAGGAGCGAGGGGATTTCCCATGGCAAGTCCAGAAATTTGGTTAAAGAACTGTCCATGGAAGGTAAGGTAGCCGGATTCACAACAGAGTTTTAAGGATTGGAGGTATGAGGACCTATTGAGAGAGGTATGGGGTTCTATGATGGACCAGTTTTTATCTATTATGAGGAGGGATTTATCTAAAGGTATATTGGTAAATAGGCTTTCTACATCAAAGGAGGTGAGAACGTAATGATCAGGTATGGTGAGGGATTTTAATAAATCACTTAGTTGAAATGAGTTTTGGATATCGTATGGGTTGTTACGGCTAAGGACTTGTAATGATGGAAGTAAGAATTTACTAAGTTTTGTTGCTGGGGAATTGATGTTGGATGTAATGGGACGGAGGGGGTTGTTTTGTTTATGGATTTTTGGAAGGCCATAAAAACGAGGGGCTAAGGAATGGTAGGAAATGAGGTTTCTGTAAACCGGGTAAGTGATGAGTTTGGAATTTAAAAGGCTTTTTAGGTGGAGGTTGAATTGTTTTTGGAGAGAAGCGGTAGGATCTCGGGGTATAGGTTTATAGGTGGAAGTATCTGAAAGAAGAGAATGCATTTTGAGGTCGTAATCAGAAAGATTCATAATCACTGTAGAGTTGCCTTTATCTGCTTTGGTGACAATCAGGTCGTCGTGGGATTTGAGGAAAGAACGTGTGAGTGATAGGTCCTTGAAGAACTGTGGGGAGAAATTATAAGGGGTGGAGTGGGGGTGTTGAAGGAAATTAGAAATGATATTGGCTAGGGAGACACGTGATAGATCTAGAGGAACAGGTGAACGGTGGAGGAGGGGGTCATTGTGAATATATTCTAAGTCGGTCAAAAGATCAGGAATAATTTTTTTGAAGGAAGAGGAGGGTGCAGCAAAGTTGGGTCCTAAGGATAGAATGTTGTTGACATGGGTGGGGATGTTGGTGGTAGAGATATTGTGTACCCAGGTTTTATCTCCTTTGGGGTAAATTTTGGAGGTAAGTGATTTTTGGTAAAGGGTATTGAATTTGGAGATGAGGTGGAGTTTTTTACGTGACCTTGTTGTGGAGAAAGTGGATTCTATTAGGGTGGATAGGTTAAGCATGTGGTCCTGGGTAAGGTGACTGGTTAAAAATTGGGTGAGGGAAGAAATACGTAGGTTCAAAGAATGGATATGTTGTATATTCTCCCTTATTTTTAGATTCAACAAAGATTTTTTAAATTTTAATGAAAAATTATGTAAAGTGGGGTATAGGGAATTTGATGTGGTGACATGATTCAGGGTGTTGGTTATAAAATTTGGAAAAAGGGAGTTTGATCGACATTTAAGGAGGAAAATGCGATGTTCTACGTGATGAGCTAAATGTTTGTGTAGGGAGCAAAGGTGGTTGATGTGGGATTTTAGGTTAGGAACTGAAGATTTAATTGAGGAGAAGGATAAGTTAAGAGGGGGAGTGTTAGAGATAAAAAGCGGAGAGGCAGTTCCATCATAGTTGAAAACATTAAGGCGGTTGGAAGTAATATCGTTTGAAGAGCGAAGTTGAGGAGAAAAGGTAGATGAAAGATGTAATCTTGAAGAAGAGTGATGTTGTGGTGAGGGCGACGAAGCCAGGTGATGGTTAGAAGAAGAGAAACTAGAAGAGCGATGTGGTGGCGAGGAGGTAGAATTCCGGTGATTTCTTGATGAAGAAAGAGCTTGATGCAGAGGTCTGGGTGTAGTAGAAGGAGTAGCGAGAAAATTTTGGTTCTGAATTCTGGTACTGCGGCGTAAAGGGATAGAGAAGTTCTGTAAATGGCCCCGTTGTTTTCTTTGGTTCATATGATTCATGAGAAGCGAGGAATGGTTGACTGGATGATCGATGTAAGGAAGAAAATAGTTGGGGGTGCAGTCAAATAAAACACTAAATAAGTGGATACTTATCTAATTAAGTGCCGACGTTTCGACCCACTTTGTGGGTCATCTTCAGGACTAAGAAAGAATTATTGATGATACAGTGTGATTACACAATCTGTTCTTGAATATGTATGTAGAAAACCTTAGTAGGAACAAAACTACGACGTGGTACTTTTACAATGATAACTTTCTTTTTCTAGGCCATATCTCTAATAAAACATCACATCTATTCCTAACTGATATGAATAATTTTCTTTCACTTTCTTGGCTTCTCACTTAAAGTGCTCTAATCCCTGTTTGAGCACCAATTGAATAACAGCTCAAAAAAAATTGTTGGTACCAAATAGCCAAATAACACACTCAAATTAGTCATACTGAATAATAATGATTTATTGTTCCAATGTGAAACTTGAAGTCTGAATTCATTACGAAATGCTCAACATTTATAGAAATTAAATATGAATGAAATCCATTAATACTGAATATTGAATTATTAACACAAAGAAAAGACCTTTTGAAGAATTAATGATATATATGCAAAATTTGACTCTCATAATAAAATGACAATAACAGAAATATTTTCAAAGAAACTTTGAACTATATTATTTTAACACATTGTTGCATTAAATATATTTGAAAAACTAACAGAATCCCTGGCATCATTTCCAAATCCCATTAGAATAAAACTGTATAATGAAAAAGGGATCAATTATAATGTTTGGTCATCTGCTCTATTAATTTTATTAATAATAAATTAAATTTTATCTTTTTATTAAGATAGTTATTTAAGGTTAATATAGCATAATTTAAATTTATTTGTAATTCTTTCTGGGAGTTTTGCTTTTGGGATGCACTGTTTGAATCATAATTGACTGTGTACAGCAGTTATTGGTTTGTAAATAAATCACAGTTCAATTAACTTACAATATTTTTTCATTAAAAAAAAAAATTATCACATTTTAATACATTTCAAGTGTATAAGTATCTTATATCTAGAACATTCCACTAATTACCATTGTTTTATTTTTTTAATTTTATGTTTGACAAAGTTTAAAAATTTTTTTTTAGAAGAGTGAAATTATCGGGGGGTGCAGTCAATAAATCCGACACAAAATAAGTCTAACCTATTTTATTTGTGCCAACGTTTCGACCTAAAGTTTAGGCTATTATCAGGGCTGAGAATTAAAAAAAATCATAGTTGACTTATCAGCCTTATGTCATGATTTTCCAACCGGCTTTTCTTTTATTCTCAGCCCTGATGATGATGGCCTTAATTAGATTGAAACATTGGTACAAATGAAATAAGTTAGACATATTTTGTGTATAATTTATTGATTGCACCCCCCGACAATTTCACACTCTTCTAAGATATAGCCAGTCAACCATCGCCAGACAAAAAATTATTTAGAGTGTTTTTGGCGCCCAAACAGGGAATAGAGTACTTTAAGTGAGAAGAGAAGAAAGTTGATTTAGATTTCCTAGAAAATTCTATGATGTAGTTCCATTAAACAGGATTTGAGTTACTAATTATACCCTTTAAACAAACTTATGAGGAGGGTCCAAATATACAAAAATTGGATAAGTACCTGCTCAATGAAAGATATATTCATCCTTCAACACTAATCAAAAGAAATGTTAATCCCTGGACATCACCTCTACAACTTCAGGTAATTAGTAATAATTACTAACAAGTAATAAAATATATATACACACATATATATATATATATATATATATATATATATATATATATATACATCAAAAAGTGCATGTCCGCACACACAAAGATCAAACATTACAACACAGTGATCAAACCAGAATTTCTGTATACCAGTGAAACTCTAATACTCAACAGGAAAAGCGACATGGAAAACATCTTGAAGGAAGAACGAAAGATGCTGAGAAAAATTCTTGGCCCAGAAAGAACAGAAGAAGGATACAGACTAAAATCTCGTAAAATAACGGAGAAAGTATCTAATCTTGCGGCAGACATCAGAAAACGAATATTGAAATTTTATGGACACGTTCAGAGACTCCCACCAACAAGGCTTATACACAAGATCATGACTTACGCAGGAAAACTGAAGAGTTGATCCAGCAAGTCAAACAGGACCTAGAGAAAGCCTAGATAGGACCCGCAGAAGCACTGGACAGAAACACATTCAGTCAAAAAGTAAACAGATGGGTGGTTCAGCCAGAGAATGAAGTTCCAAACAGACAAGGAACCAAATAGACTGAGGAAAGGAAGAGAACCCACGGAGAGGGAATGAAAGCAATATGGAAGATCAAAAAGGCGAAGCACTGCGTGATCTATCAGGGTCCATACACTAATAATAATAATATATATATAAATATATATATATATATATATATAAACACTCAATTATTATATTATTACAAATACAATTCTGTTTGGTCCCACATTATGTTCCTAGTAGATGCCATTAACTGTTCTAAGATGTTATAATTCAATGAGTTTCAAGTATTCTTAAAAGGGCAAGTAAAGATTTTGTAAAGGTTTAGTAATACGTAATAGGTTTAGCTAACTCTCTGAATAAAAATTCAAATGCTGGTCAATGCTCATCATCCCATCTTTTGAAACTACTAGATTATATCATGACTGAACTCTTGGAGGTGATTTTAAATTACTTGCTTCTGGAAACATTTTGTCTAACTCTTCTTTTGGATATTTTTCCATTTCCATCACTTTATGGAATTCTTAATATTTGTTTGTTGTAACTCTTTTTAAGACATGGGGTGCCACATGGCTTCAGCCATATTATCAATTAAGCTTCACTTAAAAACTGAAATTACTTCAAAATCACCATTATATATTTTTTCATTCTTCAAGGAAAAATTAAGGGATTATCTTGAGTTAATATTGTATTTTTTCCATCTTATATTGGTTTAAAGTTTTTATGAGCATAACTGGTTACAAATTTCTATAATTGGATACTTTAATTCTATTGCAATGTGTGAGGCAGATATAAATTTCATTAACATCTATATTGATGCATTAAGTTGTAGTACTGGTAAACATAATTAATAATATCTTTAATTCAGGTATGAGTGAGGAAAACTCACTAATTTCTTTGAAGTTACTATTAAATTTTAACACCATATCCTCATTAAATATCCGCTCTTCCGAAATCGTACCTACATATTTTATGATATCATGTGCTCTTTGGCTGTCTATTCATTCTCAAGGAAGTGTCGTTGATGGAAGTTCTTCCTATATTAATTCATTTAATGATCTCAAATCACTGCAAGTATCTTTTGAGCACTGTTTATAATTCTTTTTAAACCAGCACTTAGACTTAGTAGATTATCAAGCTTGAGCTTGAGTGTAATCTAGAGTACTAAAGATAATTCCACATTCTGTTCACATTATGTCATAGTTATAATGATGGGATCCCATTATGTTATTATTGTTCATGTCATTATGATTAATTATTCGAGAACCTTAAAGCCTGTAAGCTCAAAAAAGCTTCATAACAATATTCATGTAAAAGATAAGGCCAGCCTATTTTTAAACAGCTCCAGTATTTACAAAGTAGAGATGAAGGTATAAGGTATAAGAAACATAAAACAGCAAGTCAGACTGAAAGTAATATTTTGTATAATTATCTGATAGTATATACAGTCTTGGTGGTTTACAGTGTTCTTTGTTATGCTACATTTGATTCACAATTCGATAAAGTCTTTGATACTTGTTATTTGATAAAATAAATTGAAACTTGAATGAGATTGGTTGATCATCAAAATTATATGTTGGAAGAAAAACCTGGTTTTTCACTGTTAGTGCATTAATATGAGAACAATAGTCTCAAAATGTCTCCAAAAGATAGTTAAACAAGTACTGACTTTATTTTATATACATATGGGGCAAATAACGTAGATATAATTCAAGAATCAGAATATATATTTTCTATAACAGTCAAGATACAAGATAAGTATAAACTTATATATATATAAGTTAAGTAAGTATCAACTTACTTATAAAATAGATAAGTAAGTTGATACTTATCTTGTATCTTGACTGTTATAGAAAATACTAGTTTATATATATATATATATATATAAGTTTATACTTATCTTGTATCTTGACTGTTATAGAAAATATATATTTTGATTCTTCAATTAATTACAGAGCTGAAATCACTGGTTCTGCTGAAATGCTGAAACTGATCAGGGCTATTGAAGTGTGAGTGCTATATGACAGACCCTGGTAAACATGTATTAGAAGACTATATAATGTAGGTGGCAAAGCGTTGGTGTTCACAATTTTAAAGAGTCAGCAATAGCAAACAACTTTTTGGTTCAGAATGGTCCAATTCCTTGAAACTTAATATTAATTAAGCAGCTCTGTGTGAGGCCTCAGGAGCCAGTGAAAAGCAAGAGAAGTTGGATTGCTCTGCCACAAATGCAACAGGGAGTCTGGAACACCAGCCCACGTGCTAGGAAAATGTTCCAACAATACCCTTCTTTCAACAGGCCAGCAGCATAGAGTCAACTATGAGCTGATAAAGCTCGTAAAAAAAATATCCTTCATCTGCCGAAACAAGGTCTAGTTAATAGATATGGACCGATCTGCAAATCATGCATTTCGCAAAAAATAATGAACATGGTTGGTTCTTGATCTAATAGATGTTTTGAAATTCGTGACCTCAATCAGACAGGTGGTGTGGAAAGGAAAAAAGAAAAATATATGAAAATCTTTCCTGAAAGAGAAATTCCTCGAGATGTTCAGAAAGAGAGAGACAGGGAGTTCACAGAGTACATTGGAATCATTATTGAAAAAAAAGGAAATGGAACAGATATAAATATAAATAAATATCGGAGGATGGAAATTGTAGGGGGGTGCAGTCAAAATATACACACAAATAAGTGAAAACTTATTTTTTATTTATGCCGACGTTTCAACCTACTTTTTAGGTCATCTTCAGGGACTGCACCCCCCCCCCCACTTGACTGCACCTCCAACAATTTCCATCCATTAGTTCTTCCAGTCAACTATTTCCTCTCTAACATAAATAAATATCATTTATGCTTATGATGACTAGTCCAAAAAGAAATCAAAAAGGAAATAATATATATATTTACATATTTTATATAAAATTATGATTGATGTCCATGCTTTACCATATAGCAATCCAATGTATATGGGCAGCATTATTTTTTAATGAGGTATTTCCTCTATATGTACCACTATTTTTTTTTTTAATAGTTCCAACTTCTATTCATGTATAGATCTAATTCATAAGAATGTTACAAGAAAGCTTTAAATATTTCTTTATTCAAGGAATATACAATTAAGATACAAAAAGTTAATCTCATAAAATACAAGAAACAAAATAAAAACAATTATGATAAATTGAATCAATCGAAAAATTAAATGGTCAATTACATGTATATCAAAATAAAAATTAAAGCTATTAAACATTAAAAATATATACCTTCATTATTTACAAATGTACAAAATTTACCGACAAGCCATGTTTGACCTTGGGTAACGTAATTGTAGTTAACTTTTGAAGATTTCTCAATGCAATTACTGTGGTACGGAATCTTGCCTCATGCTTTTTAAAAAGTAAAGTTTTGGTAGGTAACATCTATTGCATTTGTATGACGAAAAAAATAAGTTTTTTTAAAACCATTTTGTTTAACCAAAACACTACAATTCCTCACTGTGTCAGGTTCTTCCTGGCAATTAGACTGGATCAAGCGCTGCCTTAAGCTATCATATATGTCATGACACCTCTCTAACAATGATTTATAGATTAGTAATAATAAAAACCTTGGCTTCTTCTAGCCAATATGCCACAATGGCTTATCTAAGCCAACTCCATGTTCCTATGCTAAAAATGCTGTTTTTGGTCAAGTCCCCCTTTGACAGCCACTTAAGTAAAGGAATTGGAGACCCACTCAGACCACACATTTCATAGCAGGTATTAACAGTTTTGCTATTCCAGAGTACATTATTTAAAACCTTTGAATGAAAGTTACTCAACAGTTGACCCACACAAATCAAAACATTAATTTTTCTAAGCCTTACAATAATAAGTAACAAAAAATAAAACTTTTATTAAGTTTTCTCATAAAGTATAAATAAAGAAAATTATGATACAAAAAGTTTCCATAAAATTGATTTAACTAACACTTACATACAAAATTGTTTTTAAATATTAAAAATAAATAAAATATCTCCATTTTTTACTAATGTACAAAATTTACACAGATTTCCAGACAAACCATGTCTGGACTTTAGGTAAGTTAATTGTTTAATAACTTTTGAAGATTTCTCAAAGCAATTAATGTGGTACGGGGTCTTATCTCATGCTTTTTAAAACCACAAAATTTTGGTAGAAAACAATTTTTTTCTACACAATAAAAATATGATCTATTAAAACCATTCCGTCTGACAAAAACACTACAATCCCTCAAAGAGACAGGTTCTTCCTGGCAATTTGACTCCACTAGACGCTGTCTTAAGCTATCATTTCTGAGTTTTTTCCTAGGGAGCCCACTTTCATCATCAGGCAAACATCTTTTTTCAGTAGTACTACAAATATCCTCTGTAGCAGCCTGGTAAACATTTTCACATTCATTTTCAGAACTTTTATTTAGTTGTCCTAGTTCTGAAGCAGTTAATTTGTTATTAGTAGTAGTAACCACTGTATATGTTTTTGATGTTGTTAAAGTCAAATTATTATCACAATTTTTTTCATTACAAGTTGCCTGCTCTTGCAGTTCATTACAAGGTGTTTGATTACCATTATTTTTACGAAGTTTACTTTCTTTTTTGGTACTTTTATTAAGTTGTTCCAGTTCTGATGTATATAATTTGTTAGGGCTCATATCATTAGTCTTGTTATCCACTGTAAATGTTTTTACAGTTGTTACAGTCAAATTATTCTCACTACTTTCTTGATTAGAAGTTGGTCGTCCTTGCAATTGAGATGCAGTAATCATTTCACTGTGCTGTTTAATTTCACAATCTAATTGTAGCTCAACAGAATCTGCTAATGAATCAGAATGTCTATCCTCAGCAATAGTAAAGATTCTAGAAGCTTCTAACTGTTTAATATCTTTGTTCCGAATTCCAGACTCTGAAGAGATGGTTTCCTGGGGTTCAACTAAACTATTTTCAAGCATTTGAAAAGAATTATTAGGGATAGAAACTGAATGTTCAACTTTTGAGGCATCGGGAAATTTGGAAACATTTAAAATAGAAGACTGGCCTATGTTTGTATTTGTATCGCACATTTTAGATTTTGACAAGATTGCTAAATCTTTAACCAAATACTTTGGTATATAATTTGTGTTTTGTGCATCATCAGAAGAAACTCTGATAAAACGTGATTTTTCTGTATTAACATTTCTGTTTTTAATTATTATGGGTATTTTTTTGCCATAAAAAACACAAGTACTACTAACATTTGATACTCGTTTGATTTTCGAATTTGTTTTGTTTAACCTGGCTTCTGTTACCAACTCAGGCTTGAATATCAAAGGTACACCTAATTTTGTATTAACCATATCTGGTGACAATGTTTTTATATTATTGGGTTTTGCTGTGTTTTCAACTAAATTATTATCTTGTAATTTAATAAATTTTAAAGATGGTTCTGGTCTATGTTTATGATAATTTTTGAAAACTTTCTATTGAAGAATGTGACTGCATGGTAAAAAAGGGAGTCTTTTTATCTGAGTTGTTAATTTCAGTATACTTATTGACAGGATCCTCATTAGTACAATTTAAATTTTTAGATGAACTACCATTATTGATTTCTGGAACATCAAGAATACGCAAAGGACATCTAAACTCTGTGCTAGGTAATTGAATCACACCCTCATTTTCTGATGAAAAGTTTTTAACTCCATTGTCAATATTTAAATTTAATAAATGTTTATTTTTTGGCATAGTAATAATAATGTTGTTATTACCTGAAATCTTACTGACAGCATGGTTATTATTATGAACAGTAGGTTTAATCGATTGACTAGGGATATTGGAACCCTGTTTATTTGATAAACCTTCAACAGACTTATTTGAAACACCCTTTAATTGGACGGTCCGGGAAAAATCACGGATGAATTTACAATCATAAGAAATTTTAGCTTTGTCAATTTTAGAAAATAGAAAAGTCATTGTCTCAGGTTTCAATATTCTAAGTAATTCACATATTTCCTTGTGATTGCTGTGACAGTAAAAATTGAAAGTGTATACATTTCCTTTCTTCTCTATTTTCTTAAAACTTCTATATTCAGAATAACGGTTCATGTGAACTGCTATATTTACATGATCAAATTCCCTGAAAGCAATAAAAAAAATATATTAACAAATAACTTTAATGTACATCTAAAAGCATAAATATTCCATGAAAAATCATATTTCTATATATTTCAACCAATAAATTTACCTTTTTTTAGGGTAATTTTTATCTACTATGATTCTTGATTCATTACAATGACGAGTGAAGTAGGAGTCATATCCAATTAATTTCATTACCCCCATAGTGCTTTGGCAAACATAAATTTTCTCCTAACAAATATATTAAAAAATAAAATATAGCCATAAAAATAGAATGTTAGTAACAGTTATTAAAGTAAAATTTAAATACACTGTTGTACAATTAATTGAGTTTATGATAACTGAAGTAAGTTCTCTAGATTATATAGACAGAAAGGGCTTGCCTGAACTGCTTAATGGTATCATTACATTAAAAAACTAATAAAACTTATTAAAACACCTAGAGGGTCCAATATTTTCTAACCACTGCCCAATTACTAAAATCAGTGAGAAAAAACAGTCTCAATATAAATTATGATTAAACAAAATGAAAATCAAACCCAAATTGTTTTAAACAAAGGAACTCTCACCCCTTCTATATATATATATATATATATATATATATATATAATAAATATAAATATATAATAAATATAATATATATATATATATATATATATATATATATATATATATATATATATATATATATATATATATAATTTCATTACAGCTAAACCTATGTAAGTGTCTCATATACTTCTATAAAATTTTAGTTTACACTTATATTTAACATTGATAGTGAAATAGCAAAATTTGATCAATTTACGATACAGTAATATTACAGTACAATAATTTTGGAAGTAATAAAAAATTAAGGACCTACAAAGTATTAAAAATAGTATCACACAAAGTAACTTACATTTATATAATTATAAAAACAAAAATAATTTGAGGTTTAATTCTTAAATGAAAGATATTAATTTTTTAAAAACAACTTAATCCCAACATGTTTACCATCTCATTATACAGTATCTATCATATCAGACAAACCCTTAATTAAAAATGGCTTATTTAAAATTTTATAGTTGAAAAATAAAATACTACTATATATATAAATAACTATGGAAACAAAATATTGTTATTGATTGCTACTACCAAAAACATCATCAAGATATAAATTACCCCAAGCCTAACTGCAATCTCTGCCAAAAGAGGGTCTATTGATTCTTTCTCAGCATATATATAACACTTTCGCATCGGGTTTGACCTATAGTTGAACATAAAAAAAAGAAGAAAGAATTACTTATACATAAAGATATGCTCTGCAGACAGGAATATTAAATAACAGACCATATAACAAGCAAGTGATGGCATGCCAATTGCCTTCATTGGCCATGTAGAGTAAGGTATGTTATGAGGCTCCATGGATTATTTTAAATTTATTTCTTACAAGGTTATCTTTAATTGATCTATAAGACATTACACAAAGATCAGATCTGCAGGTACATAACTTAAATATTATTATAATTGATGTTCAAGGGGTGCAGTCAATAAATTCCACAAAATAACTAACTTATTTTGTGTAATTTATTGACCATTTTATACTCTTCCAACAAATTCCAGTCAAGCATTTCCACATAAACAATATTATTAACCAATTGATGTTCATTATTTATAAACTTTTTTGTTCAAATTGAGTTTATTGCATATTGGAAAATATTTGTTATATTAAGACTTATTTACATGTGTTATATCAAGTATGTGATTACATGTGTATTATATCAAGTGTTAAATTTGTATTCGATTCAAGCGACTAATACAGTTTCTTACAGGGAATGGTTGTTTTCGAGCCTACCAGCATAGGCTTAAGCTCGATGATACAGGTGTATGTACATTCTGCCCAGGAGCGGAAGAGAGCACAGAGCACATATTCTTATTCTGTCCCCGCTTTCAAGAAGAGAGGATGGAGTTCCGACGCATCTGCGGCTCAGATCCCACTGCAGATAATGTTATTAACCTTATGCTGACCAATAAGGATTATTGGATGGCAGCCCATTTTATGTTCTAGTTTAGAAGGAACTAAATTAAAACCATTAGTGATAGGGAAAGCTCAACATCCTAGATGCTTCAAAGGCGTACACTTGGACCTGATAGGTGTTGAGTGGAAAGAAAATAAAAAGGCATGGATGACAGGTCAAATAATGACTGAATGGTTGGAACAATTAAACAAAATTAAAATGTTAGACAGAAAAATTGTTTTGTTTCTGGATAATGCAACGTCCCACATCCACCTTAATTTAAAAAACGTAAAACTTTTATTTTTTCCTCCAAATGTTACTTCAATATGTCAATCCATGGATCAAGGAGTTATCCAAAATTTTAAAGCAAAGTATCGTCAGCTAGCATTACGTCACGTGATAGCTAATTCAGAAAAAAAAACCTTCCAGTGCAGGGACTTATCCAAATCCAATGACGTACTGAAAGCAGTTACTTGGATCCAAAAAGCTTGGAAATATGTATGCCCTTCAACGAAAAAAAAATTGTTTTTAAAAAGCAGGGTTCTCAATAAAAGAACAACTTGTCGCAGAAAATATGGAAGATAAATCCAGTCCCTGCAAGTTGGCAATTTACCCTGGGGATATAGGAGGGGATTTTGCGACAATAGATAACAATTTGGTTACAGAAGGTTCCGCGTTGAATATCACGGACATTTTGAACGAAATCAGCCCCCAACCATGCTCTTCTATGGAATCGGACGAGGAAGCCGACGATGAGGATGCTAACTTTGATCATGAACAACTTCAAGGAAAGAAATATGACTTTAACATACATTTTATTTACCAACAGCCAGGTATGTATGTCGTTGAATTATCGTGCCATTTTTTTATATATTGCAGAATATAACAAAATTAAATCGGAAAAAGAAATTTGAGAACAGCTGTCAAGGATTCGAGAATGTTACAAAGAAAAAAGTGATGAGAATGGCTTTACATTAATGAATGATCTGATTATTCACCAAGAACATCAAATGACCAGGGCTATTTACAAAAAGCAAACTCTAATTACCATTTTATTAAAACCAGAAACGTAAACATTTGTGTGACATACAATTAGGTTACTACATTCTATATATTTTTCAGATTTGTACATATTGTTTTCTGTTATGTACCAAATAAATTAGTGTATCATGTATGCAGAACAATTGTCTTGGCGTTGATTTGTATCCATAACCTGTTTTTTCTTTGAGACCCCCCTATTACGGACACCCCTCTATAGCGGACATTTTTATTTGTCCCAAGATTGTCCGTTATAGAGTGGTTTCATTGTATATATATATATATTACTATGTTGCTCTTAGCAACTGTTGTCTCCTCAATTCTTTTATATGGAGCTCCAACAGATGGTCTCAGTGTATCGAAGAGGTTTATTGACGGCAACAAGTGCTTTTCGGACTATTTCCTACGAAGCTGTATGTGTAATTGCCCGCATGCCTCCGGTCGAGATGATGGTCAAAGAAAGGAACAGATGGTACAATCGTAGTTCTCGAGGATCAACAGATGAAGAGAGGAAAACAACTTTTGTTCGTTGGCAACAACATTGGAATACGGTTAATACAGGAAGGTGGACCTACAGGTTGGTGTCTGACATAGGTTTGTAGTATGACCGTAAACATGGTGAGGTGGATTTTCACCTAACACAACTATTGTCTGGACATGGATGCTTTAGAGCCTACCAATACAGATTCAAACTCAACGACAGTGCTGAATGCCCAACATGTATGGCGGTAGAGGAAACAGCAGAGCATGTATTTTTTTTAATGTACTTGCTTCACTGACGAGAAAAGGGAATCCAAAAAGTCGGATGAACAGTGGCATGCGGGGAAAAAATTCGCTATAGAGGTCCTCAAAAGACTGAGAGAGGAGGAAAGGACAAGGAGAGAGAACCAGTAAATACTGGTGCCTTCTTGAAGAAGAAGAATCCAGACCTAGAAGCTAGAAGTTAGAAGTGGCCATGAGGCGGCACACAGCCATTCCCCTCCACGAAGTAATCCCTAACAGCGGTCCTGTGGAGGTGTAGGGAGGTGGTTTTAGTGGGTAAAAATCCCACACACGGATAGTTACCTATCAGCGTCTTTTGAAGATTTTTATCTGCCCACATAAAAAACACAAAAAAAAAACCACATATACACACATACTTACTTACTTCAATAAATTAACAATGTTGGAAACAATTTCATCAAATCCTAAGAAATTTGAATGCTGTTCATAGAATGTGTTATCCAGGTAAACTCTGGTTAAGGCCTAAAAAATAAAAATAAAATTCTATTATTATTCAAAATCAAATTGCATTTAAAATACTATACATCTAAAACCACTTTAACTACTCTAATACTTCCAAAAATCTATTTGCATATACCTTGAATCTTCTCCATATATCATGTACCTATATGCATATATCTTGTCTTGGTTTCTAATACGATGTGTTAATATGAAACCTTTGGCTAAGTAAGTATACTATAATGAAACTAAATATGTTGTTTAAGTGTTAAATATTTCCTCCTAACAATAAAGTAAAACAAATTAAACTGTTGGGTTCCCATCAAATATTATAATTGTCATTTTGGAATGTCTTATTTTAAATTGCTAATGGAAATCATACCCATTGTAGAGAGGCAATAATTTTAGTACTCGTTTGTCTTCGTTTCTAATTGGCACCTAAGCATAAAACATCCTTAATGAACGAAAAGTTAAACACCACCTCCAAGACTCAAATGCAACAACTGAATCATAGGGAAGGTTACTTGCACTTTTACTTTCATTTTTTCATATAGTTTTTTGTCTTCTGTTCTTGTGTTGTTTGTTACTATTATTTATTTTATTTTGCTTTCCTGTTGGGTTTTTTGGGGTTTGGTGAGTGTATATGATGTTTCAAATCTGTAGTATTTATCAGCTGTTTTTATCTAACCTTAGCCAGGTGGGAATCTAGTAACCTTCCCTATGATTCAGTAGTTGCATTTGAGCCTTGGAGGTGGTGGGATGTGTGTTTTTTGGGTGCATTTTAAACACCTTTTGGTTTGCTATTATTCTCTTTCTGCCCTGAAGATGCCTGAATAGGCAAAATATTGGACAGGTATTTTTTATTTCCTGTTTTAGTTTAGAGACTTAAGATTTTTAGTTGGAATTTTTCCACTAATGCATTAACATTTATTTGATGTCTCTGTTGACCGTTCCCTTTTTCAACACTAATTAAGAAACATAACCTGCCAGTTCGAATGGTGAATCTAAGCCTTTTTCAAAATCACTTGAATACAAAACAAAAAATCATGTCCAAAACCAAACAATATCAAATAAAAATAATATTTCATGTTATGCTAGGTACGCTTAGCAGATGTAACCAATGGCTTTTATTTTTCAATTACAACGCTTGCTTGACCCATATTAAATTGAAAACTGGTGAAATAGCAAAAACTGATTTACTTCATTAAAAATTTATATAAATATAAATAAAATTCAAATTTAATTTAAAAACATTGTCTATCAGATCTAACTGTGAATATAAACCATCCTTAAACCCGCTGGAATATTCACAATAAAATTCATTAAAAAAGGCCCATCTGTTTAGGAGTTCAGTGACATACACACGAACAGAAGAATTTTATATATAAAGATATGTTGTAATGACTGAAATGCACTGTTTAGATTTAAGGAATCCGAAATGAAAATCTATGGAAAACTACAAATACATAATTTAACCTGATTACCATACTTTCTTCTCCTCTTAGTGGTATAGAATTCAAAATTAAAATTAGTTTAACATTTCGATAACAAATTAATTAAGATAGTACTTTCAATTTTATTTACTTTGTTAAATCCAAATAAATAATTATTTATAATGCTAAAATCGAAATGATCGGAGAATAATTACTTAAACTAAACCATAAAATATAATATAATTTACCTTTTTCTCAATCACTGGGAATAAAACAGGTGATTTCACAAAAGATGGATAGTAACAAAAATTTCCAGTGTACAAATAAGTGCCAAAAGTTCCTTAAAAAATAAATAAATTTTAATTCTATTGTATTTACTCAAATATCAATCATAAATTTCCTTAATTAAACTAAAGTATTAAATCTAATAAAAGCTGTGAATTACATTTGATAAAACCTTTTTGATATGATATTAACTATGCTTACATTTTGTGATAATAAAAATTGAGTATATCCATTCAATACGAATTTGATACTGTAATAAATGTACTACAAATTTGTCACTGTCATAAATATAATAAATGTATAATGTAATAAATATATGGTTAGAAAAAAAGGTTTGTCAAAGGGTCCTGGAAGCATAAAATACTCCATTTCATTTCTTGCCTCAAGAGGAACAAATTGTTCAGGACAAGTTTATTTCAAATAGTCTTAAATCAGTGGCAACATAAGAAAGAATCTTGAACATTTAGTCATTTATATATAAATATATAAGATCATAAAATTTATTATGCTGAGTATACACTTTTTTATTATTGCATATCTACATATTATACTATAAATAAGATATTGGACAAAAACTCTAGGGTTAACTTACTCTTAACTTATAAAGAAAGAAAAATAAAGTAATGTTAAGAATCAGATATATAATTATTATCTATAATATAAATATATATATTATATATACTGTATTAGTTAGGAATTATTTAAATAAATAAAAGAACTAAGTTGGGCAACCTCTGGTCTAGTGGCTAGCATAACAACCAACTTAGCCCGTGGTTGTGGGATCGCAGCCCGGCGGGTGGTCCTTAGATTTTTTAAAGGGAGTAAAAAATCCTTGGTTATGACATCCTTTCGAAGGGACGTTAGACGGGGATCCTATACAATGTCAGGTTCTCATTAAAAATCCCTAGCATGATTAAGTATGGATAGGCAAAATTTAGAGCTCACACTATAGGCTTGTCCGATTAGCCATAGCTGCATAAATCCTTGTATAATAAATAAACACATTCTGAATATTACAAAAATGAGAAATGCTAAAGAATAAAGAAGAAAAATTAGGGAAAAAACAAATATTAAAACTCCTTACCGTGTAAAAGAAGAGCAACAGAACCAGCTGTAAATTTTGAATCTATAAATGAATAAATATACTTGTTTCCTCTATAAATTATTTTATAACATTTATTGGTAACAAAACCTTGCACATTCTCAACCTGAAAATTAATTAGCAAAATAAATAAAATAGATTTTAAAGAAGCAAATAAATTAAAGAGTAAAGTAAATTAATAATTGGAGGATGGAAATAGTTGGAGGATGCAGTCAAAATAAACACCTAAATAATTGAATACTTATTTTTTATTTGTGCCGACGTTTCGACCTACTTTATAGGTCATCTTTAGGCCTATGAGAGAAAAAACAGACAAAACAAAAATAACTATAAAAAACATTACAGTACCAAGAATATGATAATATATAGAGGAATAGAAAAGTAGAACAAAATAGTGATGGATATATTATTAAGGGTATGTGAATAAATAACATTATAGAATAAATGTACAGAAGGGTGATAAAGCAAACAAAATATAATAAGAAGGTAAACAGAAGGATACAAAATGAAAAAGGTTAGATATAAAAGTATGGAGATAAATTATAAATTATATATAGCATCATAATTTTTATAATTTATCTCCGTTCTCAAACTGAAATTTTATATCTTTATTTCTATACCTTTCTTCTATATTTACATCATATTTTGTAAACCTGCCATTCACAAGATTCCTTTTCATTACTTTCTACATATTTCTTCTGTATTTATTCTTTGGCATCATATTTTGAATCAATTTTCATACATTTCACTTATGTAACTCTCAAGGAGTCTATTATCATACATTTTATATTTTATCTGTATTAAACTAGGTTTTCCATACTTTTATATCTCACATTTTTATATTTATACTTTTTCATTTTGTATCCTTCTGTTAACCTTCTCATTTTTTCTCTTTATTTTTTGTTTGCGTTATCACCCTTCTGTACATTTATTCTGTAATATTTTGTATTCAAATATCCTTAATAATATATCCTTCACTATTTTGTTCTACTTTTCTATTACTTTATATATTATCATATTCTTGTTACTGTAATGTTTTATATAGTTATTTTAGGTTGAAACTTTGGCACAAATAAAAAAAATAGTATTCACTTATTTTGGTGTTTATTTTGACTGCACCTCCCAACTATTTCCATCCTCCATTAGATCTTACAGTCAACTATTTTCCTCTCTAACATAAATTAATAATTATTCAAACCCTGAACAGAGGTAAAAAAAAAATACATTTATTATATTTAAGATTTGGATAAACTTACATTAAAATTGAATTTTAAAAACCAAGCGTTATAAACTGAGGTATAGATTCTTTTAGCAGTTGGTGGCACAAATGAAGCTAAGTCTTTGCATGTTGTGTCTAGATCAGTAAGGAATTGCAAACAATCCTGAAATATTAAAAAAAGGTTTCTGAAACAGGTATAATTAATAGAATTTAAAATATGTACGTGTGTATGTGTGTGTGTGTGTGTATAAGTTCGATTTTATTAACCATAACCACTGCTAACTCAATCATCGGATGGAGTTTTTTCCACACCCAACTTGATACATTGATGGAGATATATTTATATTCAATCAACATTGAAATGGCCGTACAACCCAGTGCTAGAATTTAAATTGAACAGAATTTAGAATGGTGGAAGGCGTCGCCTCTACTCTTCTCCGTCTTGTACCAATGCCCTTCAAGCTTGAAACATATCTACCTTTATCCCTCTCGACCTCCTCTAACCATCTAAGTTGTGAACGATTACATTTTCTCTTTCCATCAATGCACCCAAACAGTAGTCTATGTATCGGTTATGCCTGTAGCATATGACAATCGATGTAATTTATTAACATATGATTGTAACCTGCCAATGATTTCTTTCTTCAGTTGTATAAGAATATGTTTCAATACCTTTGCTTTAATAATTATTATATTCAGTAATTAAAGACTTTACAGGTACATTCCTATCTCTCTCTGGGCATGGGGGAGTAGTCTTTGGTATACCACATTGGAAAGGATATTGTAGGCACAGCATAGGCGTGTTAAGACATGATAGTTTTCACAATCATTTGGTCTCCCTTCTTGAGCGGAGGATAAGGCTTATGCACTAGTCACTTGGGAGAGTTTTGCTTAACCAAACACTGTATAGCAGATCTTGGATCACCTTGGTGATACCAGAAGTTCAGTTGGTATGCAATCACATCCTGGTGTTGGATTGTTCCTCAACTTCTTAATTGCACTCTCGATTTCCTCATCATCTGGTGGTCAAGAAGCTCACACTTTATAATAAGCATTTTAATCTAAATCAGAATCATCTTCTAGGGCAATTTCTGGGAAGACTATGAACACTCCCGAGCAGACATTCGAAGTGGTCAGACCACCTTTTCAGAATCACTTCTTTATTTGAGATCAATTTTTCATCCTTATCTGCACATGTATTGGTTTTTGTTTGTATCCTTTTACCTTGGCATTAATTGTCTAATAGACTGCACTAGTATTAGCTTGTCAAATTAGGACCTCAATCTTTCTTCTACTATCTCCCTATTTTTTCTATTATGCAGGTGTTTTTCTTATAATCTCAACACTCTGTAGAAGTCAGAAACAGCCTGATGAATCCTATGCATGTTAATCATTTTCTCATAGGCCCTATTTGTTCTCTCTGTATCCTCCTGACATTCTTGATAAAACCATTCAGACCTCCAAGTTGGCCCCTCTAAGCTCAACCCTTCTTCAGAAACTGTGTTCTTATATAGGCGACATTCTCTTTAAATCCGCGTTACAATGCTACATCTTGTCTTTGGGCAAACTCTATTTTATACTCCAGCTCCTGCAGCCTTCGAGATTTATTCTCTGTGAGTTGGTCCCTCTGGTCTTCAGTACATTGCTTATTTTGGCATATAAGTTGCCAATAAATGAAAACTGTCCACAATTGCTACCTTGTAAGTTCTGACCGCTGTAAGCATAGAACACTTTCTTCTACTGATAAGAACATGGTCAATTTGATTTCTGTAATGATCGTCTGGAGAGACCCATGCAGCCTTGTAGATGTTTTCCTGTCAAATATGGTCCTACCGACAACCACATTTTGAGATGCAGCAAAGTCCACCAATCTAGTTCCATTATCATTCATTATTCAGGCAGGCTATGACTACAGACAAAAAAACACAGTACTGAATCTCTTTTGATCTGTGCATTGAGGTCACACAAATCTATTTTTATGTCCTAACAAGGACACGCTTCAATAGCACCTTCGACAATACAAAGTTTCCTTTGTATTTTCTTCTGGCACTTTTGTTAGAGTGTGTAGACAAAAAATCATGGCATAGTTTTGGAATATGCTTTTAATTTGTAGCTTACAGATCTAGTGGTTAACAGCTAAGAAATCAATTACCAAGGGGTTAACCACTTTTGTGAGCTTAACCCAGTCGGTCTATATTGTATTATTGTGGCAGCTTATAAGAACACTCCGCCTCCTGTCTCCTTCAGAGTCAGTTACTGGTCCCAAGCCCGGATAAAGGAAGAGAGTTGGTTCGGTGGGCTAACTGCAGGAGGAATGCAGAACCCTGGGATAGCAAAGATTCAAGAAAATTTTACAAAGGTGTAAAGAAGATAAGGAAAGGATTTCAATCTACGACTGAATTACATAGAGGGAAAGAAGGAGAACTGATTGGAGGAAAGTCAGCCATTCTTGAAAGATGGAACCACTGTTTCAGTGAATTACTAAACACAAGAACCACCAAAAAAAATATCAGAAGAGAACAGTTACCTCAACAGAACAGTTAAACAAGAAATAATTGATATAATAATATCAATGAAGAATCACAAGTCGCCAGGTTTGGATGAGATCACCCCAATGATGTTAAAATATGGTGGCACTGAGCTATGGGAAGAAATTTATGAGCAGTGCAATATGTCCAACAGACAAGAAAGGAGACAAGATTGAATGTAATAATTACAGAGGCATTTCCCTATTAAGAACGACCTATAAGATATTCTCTCTTAGGCAAGCAAAAGAAAAGTGCCATAAATACAATATAGACATGCATCTCCTCTTTGTCGATTTCAAACAAGCATATGACAGTGTAGATAGAGAAAGACTTTTGAAAGTCATGATAAATGTGGGCATACTTGAGAAATTAGTCAGGGTAACAAGAATGACTCTATATAAGACTGTCAGTCGAGTTAAACTATGGCAATATCAGAAGAGTTCGAAGTAAACATTGGCTTGAGACAGGGTAATCCTCTAGCCCCTCTCCTTTTTAATTTAACCCTCGAGCAGCCATCCGTACCATAAAAACAAATCCTGGAGGAACTATTTACAACCGCATGTCCCAACATCTAGCATATGCTGATGATGTCATTACCAATAGAATCCAAGCAGCATTATCAGGAATATTTCAATAATTTGAAGAGGCAGCCATTCAATTGGGTCTTGAGGTGATTGAAGTGAAAACTGTATAGATGAAAAACTCAAAATTGGAAAAGATGGTGAATGGAAAAGTGAGTTTCAGAGAGCACAGTTTTAGAGCTGTAACCCGATTCAAATGTGGTTACAGTTGGTAACAAAATAGAGAGTGAAATACAAGCCAGAATAGCAGCAGGAAATGGGTGTTATTTTTCATTATATAAGAGTATTTCAGTTTTAATCGCTCTCTAAAAGAATGGAAATCCAACTACACAAAACCATTGTACAACCGGTAGTCCCGTATGGGTGCGAGACATGGCCCCTGACCAAAAATCAGTACTTACTGTCATCTCTTCAGTACTTACGGGGAAAGGAAAATATTAAGAAGAATCTGGGGTTGAGTGGCCAAAAACGGGGTATGGAGAAGAAGAAAGAATGAGGAGCTGATGGAGCTATATGGGGGGGGGGGAGCCGGACATGGTGGTGTTGATAAAGAAAGCCAGAATTCGATGGGTGGGAGATGTGGAAAGAATGTCAGACCATGGGGTACCAAAGAGAATGCTCAATTAGAAACCAGACGGCAAATGAAGCAGTGGACGTCCTTGGATCAGATGGCTGGATGATGTTGAAGAGGACTTGAAACTGCTGGGAGTACAAAACTGGAGGAGGATCACAGAGAATGGTTGGCATAAAGTTACCTTTAGTTGAGTAAAACATTTGAGTTAAGCATTTAAGTCATTGACGATAAACATTCACATTCTGCTTGATAAACATCTTACAGTTCTTGAGATCGAAATGAGGACATGTATTTCAATTCATTTTTCTCAACCTCAATCCAGCATATTAATCAATACTAGATATAAAAATTGGAGACTCTCGCAGCTAAGAATATCTCCTAAAAATAATATATTCAAAGCCAAAAAGAATTATTAGGTTCAACAAGTAAGAGTCTATGTTTTTAAACAAATCATAAGGGGATTAAACTAATTAAATATTTATTGCTCTACTTAATTTTTATTATACAGAAAAAAATTGCAGCAAAAAGCAATAGGTGGATGGAGAGGTTCTTTGAGTAAAGAAACCTGCCCTCGGTGATAATGATTTTTACATTTGTGAGTTACATTGTTCTGATTGAAAAATATTTCCAAGGAATTGCACCTTGCAGTGCTTGAATGGAACAAAAAGCTGCATCGGGAAAGCTTGTAGGTCATCGCTGGTTAGAGCGAGATACTCCAAGTGAAATTTGTAAGATATGGTAATATAACAAATTCTTACTTCCCTTTTTCAGGAACTTATATTTTATATTTTGTACTTATACTTTATATTAAATTTTAGCAGAATTAGAAATTCAAATAAATGTTGGAAACTCAAACCTATGATAAGAAAAACAACACAAATAAATAACCTATTCCAACAAAGAAATATTGTAACTAAAAGTAATAGAATACTTTTTAAAAACTTATATAAACAAATGCCAATTATACACAAATAATACATTAGAAATATAAAGAACAGGTGAAATTAAGAATATACGAAGGAGGTAGTGTTTAAATAACCTGACTTATGTTTCAATAAAAGTATTTAAAAGAACATATGTGTAAAAAAAAAAGAAAAAAAAAGGAGTGACATTAAACATGTAAATCTAAATGAACATAATAAAACGATTAAGCAAAACATGCATAAATAAACAACTTGAACTCATGAGGTTATGTGTAGTCAACAATAGATAAAAAATACACTTACATCTCTGTCTGCATTTTTGTAATTTACTCTAATGTCTTCAGTCAAAATATGACCTGGGTAATTCCTCATAATGGAAACACACAACTTCTGATGCTATCCTAGTTCTGAAACAACGAAATAACCTTTCTCAAGTTAGCTCTCACGTTTTATATTTAATAGCTTTCGATTATATTATTGTCTATTAAAAAATATATTTAATTGAAATTACATACATGTATTAAATTAAAACTTAGTAATTCTATTTCTAATTTGGCAAAATGTGGAAGAAAGGGTGAAACAATAATTACAGTTCAGCAGCATAGTTGTCACAAAAATGGCCGCTATCAAAATCCTCAAAGATCCAAATAATTACCGACATTTTCAGTAGCCCATTATTTCACAAAAATTGTATTTCATTTTTGGAATATATGGCAGGTACACTTATTGCTACTTATATATAATATATATTTAGCGTTGTCGTCATAGGTTTGGAATGTTGGTACATCGATACCAGATGTTTTCTAATATCATAAAAGCATACAGATTTCTCCCGCCAAACTTTAAAGACCTTCAATTTAAAACTATAAAGATCATGATTTAAAATTATTATTTTTTGGACGACTTTTAGTTGTAAGAGAACGACCCAAAAATATCAACAAATGTGTAAAAGGTTATTAAAATTAGATTTAAGTGATTGCTATATAAATAGAATATAACTATCAGTTGGATGAGACTAGGGTTGGAAGATACTCAACAGTTGAGCTACTTTTGATGGTTCAATAATATTAATGTAAAACTGTTGTTAATATCGATAGTTCAGAAATTTCGACGTACATAAGTACGAAAGATCCCCCCATATTCTTTATATTAAAATACATCACAGTTAAATTATAACTAAAACAATGAATATGTAAAAGTAGATACGTATAAGGCAATGGACTAGGCTCCGGCATCCATTAGTCCAGTAATTCCCTTAATTTAACCAGACTGCCATTCTACTGTTTTTAAATGACAATCTTATTCCATGAGATAGTTGCTAATAACTATGGGAAACTATTAGACGAATTTCTACTTTTAGGCAACTCTCTTACTTTTCCTGTCAATCAACTTAGTCTTCTTATCGATTTGAACTTGATGTTGATTGTAAATAATTGTAATAAAATGTTGCGCCGGCTGTTTTATGTCCACTATTTTTCAACTATCATATAAGGTTACCATCAGCGTGTAAAAACTAACTCCCCTAGCTCCTCCTAATCTTCTTCTTGTTAAAAGACTCTTGAGCAGCTACCATTGATTAGCATATTCTTTAAAGTGCTATAGAATCATAGTCAATTTACTATTATTTCGTTTTTCTGACTTTGCTATGCTAATTTTACAACACTTAATATTCTCCCCCAGCTACATTAATGAGCGGAATTTACACGAATGGGACCTATATCCTGCCACCATTGTGCAATTATAATTTACAATCAGACAACCTTAGTTGAGGTTGTTTTTCCTCCAAGGTAAGTACATTAGTTGCAAATGAAAAATTCAACTATATAGAAGTTTGGAGGTTTTATTATTGAAAAACATGGAGAAGAATATTTTTACCAGAATGACGATTTTATTTTTTCCCCAGATTCGATCATACATTTGCATTCTCCCTCTTCTCTTATGTAGAGTTACTTAATGAAATAATGGCAACCGGTGACTTAAGCACTGATAATAATAAAATCCCGTTCTGCAGTTTACTCTCTTTTTGATGAATATACCTTGAAGACCTGGCCTATTCAAACATCCTTTTTTTCAAAAAGGGAACGGTTAACAGATACATCAAATAAATGCTAATACATTAGTGGAAAAATTCCAACTAAAAACCTTAAGTCTCTAAACTAAAACAGGAAATTAAAAATACCTGTCCAATTTTTCGCCTATTCAGGCATCCTCAGGGCAGAAAAAGAATAATAGCAAACCAAAAGATGAATAATGCACCCAAAAAACACACATCCCACCACCTGAGCCTTGGAGGTGGTGGGATGTGTGTTTTTTGGGTGGACTATTTATGTTTTACTTTGCTGTTATTCTATTTCTGCCCTGAGGATGCCTGAATAGGCGAAATATTGGACAGGCATTTTTAAGTTCCTGTTTTAGTTTAGAGACTTGAGGTTTTTAGTAGGAATTTTTCCACTAATGTATTATCCTTTTTTTCTTTACAAAAGGCTTCAGTGGTTTCTTCTAGTTTAGACCGTGTAGCTGAACCGTTTATTATCTGAAGACACTTTAAAGGTATTGGAAAAAGGACATAACTTTGCTATCGCTCCGAAGAAGATACCTACAGAGAAAATCATTAGTGGAGTAGAAGCTACCGTTGGCCAATTAGAAGAGAAGATTGCGGAGGAAATTCGGGGGGGAGGTATCGAGCATTTTGAGGCATTGAAGAAACGGGATAACGGGATAACCTTTTGGTATTACCAGCAGATAATCGTACAGTCGTAACGAAAAAGGTAGATTATATTAAGAAAATTGAAGACTTACTGAATGATGGTTCTTACGAGGTACTAAAAGAAGACCCGACTGGGAAGATAAACAGGAAGATTGCCCAGTTTCTGAAAAACTACAAAGTAGAAACAGTCAGAAGTTTGACCAGGTCCGACCCGATACCTCCCAGAATATAAGGTCTCCCGAAAATTCACAAAGAAGGTATACCTCTACGTCCAATAAGCGTTGGTTCAGTAACGTATGAAGCAGCAAAATACGTAAGCAACAAAATAAAACTGCATATTGGAAATAAGGAACACCACATCAAGGACTCAAACGAATTTGTGAGGAAAATCGCCGCAATAAAAATCAATCCACAAGATATACTTGTCAGCTTTGATGTAAAGTCCCTTTTCACCATGATACCTATTGAAGATACTATATCACTTATAGAAAAAGTACTCAGCCAAGCAGACGCGGAATTGGCTGGACTGTGCTTAACATCGGCATATTTTCTTTTCAACGATAAATACTACAAGCAGATTGAAGGTGCAAGTATGGGATCGCCATTATGTCCTCTCGTCGCGGAACTTTTTATGGAGGATTTCAAACAGGAAGCATTAAATACTTCATATTTAAAGCCGTCTCACTGGTTCCGATACGTGGATGACACTTTCGTTTTTTGGCCGCATGGGATGAAAACCTTGAATGATTTCATTAAGCACTTAAACGGGAGACACAGGAACATTCAATTTACTATGGAAGTTGAAACTGGGGAAAGTATCCCGTTCCTAGTTGAGAAGGTGGAAAAGAAAGATTACCGTTTGGGATACTCCATGTATAGAAATATTCAAAAAAAGCCAAAAGACAGGCCCACAGAGAAGAGAAGAAAGAGGAGAAGAAATAAAGAAAACAGTGATCCCATGTGTCAAAGGCACCACAGAGAAAATATCAAAAGTACTGATAATATACACCACGGACAGGAAGATAAGTCAGGTATTGTCGAATGCGAAAGACAGCTTAGGACTTAAGACACCAGGGATATTTAGTATTCCATGCTTACATTGGGCAAACGGGAAGGCTGATATCCACAAGGCTTACAGAACACATCAAAAGCGTGAGGAAAATGGACAGCAAAACATCAGCTTTGGCATAACATTTCGCTGGTCAGAGTAGTTAAGAAATGGAGTAAGGCCACAGAATGGAAAATACTGAAAGCGATAGAAATGGTTAAGCACCCAGATAATTTCAACAGGGAGGACGGATACAAAGTAAGTAAACTATGGATCCCGAACATACGACAGTATAAGAAACAACAAATCAACCAAGCAGAAACAAGCAAGCCGAATTCCAGGCAATCAGAGCCCGATCAATCAGAAACCAGCCAATCACAGTCATGGAAGAGTAGAATCCGACCCCGGCACGACAAAACCCGATCGACTAACGACAGAACCCGATGAACTACGAGCGGACCCGAGGGCAGCTATATAATGCCGCGGGTTAGCGGAACATCTTCATTCTCAAATAAGCCTTCAGGAAGGCAGCAGCATGTCTGGCGAAAATTTGGCGGAAAATTCAGCTACATCGCTCTAAACCAGAAGAAACCACTGAAACCTTTTGTAAAAATGGTGGCCGTGGAACCATTTTACATATTAGAAGCCAGTAGTATACAAGAAAATATCTTAATCATTATTACAAAACACACACTTGTGTGATGCAGATGAATAAATTAAAAATTCTAAAGACGTACCTATGTATGTAGGTTATTTGACAAACAGCTTCATTTAAGAACGAATACTAGAGAATGTAAATGGAACTGAGAAAGAACAAAATTTGAATTCTAAATTAAATTAAATGTTTATTTAAATATTTTTTACTATTACATTATTTTATTTCAAACTTTGCAATTAAAATTATTTAAAATATTTAATCTTCCTACATTGTAGAATTTTTGTAATCCTTCATGTAGTAGCTCTTTAAGAAATTGATCATAGACATAAATTTGACATTTTGATCAGGTGGGCGAGCTTGCTTGAACTAAGGTTGTCTGCTTCTCTTAAAATTCATTCTTATCTTAAAATATTTCTTATTTTAATGGCTAGTATATATATAATATATAACTTATAATAAATATATAAGTTATATATATATATATATATTATATATTTATATATACATAATTATAATTATATAAATAATAATTATATAATTATAATTATATAAATAATAATTATATAAGTATAATTATCATATAATAATTATACATATGCCATTTGTTTCCATCTAAGTTCCTAAAGATGCGTGCCTCCACGTGGTGCGGCTGGATACTCTATTCTGAAAAGAATAGGAATAGAGGAACTAAAACGAACCCCTCTAGGGCTAAATAGCCTAAGTTGTATACCTCTCAGAACTATCTCAGTCTAACAGGCAAACTAAGGCAATTAACCACAGAACTAAGAAGGTTGGACATATGTGATGGCACTACAGGAGACGAGATTTCCCGACGAAGAAACATTGGAATCAGACGGATTTCGGATCTTCAAGGGAAAACTGGGAAAGAGAGTTATGAAGAATACCCCGCTGTTAGGAACGGCGTTTATAGTGAATAAAAAATTCCTAGACACACTAACATACTTCAAAGTTGTAAATTCCCGACTATCAACCATCACAATAAGAAGACCACCAATAAGAAATATACTATAGTAAACGTGCATGCCCCCATAAGCGAAGACAAGAGAAACCCCGAGAAAGTGGAGGAATTCTGGGAAATCCTGGAAGAAGAAATTTCCAAAATTCTCAAGGGTACTGTAAAAATCCTTGTTGGAGATTTGATTGCGCAAATAGGGAACGGAAGTATAGAGAAATAGTAGGGAAGTACCTGAGGCACAGAAGAACTAACAGGAATGGAGAAAGGCTAATAAGTTTGTGCAAAAACGCTAGAATGAAAATTATGTCCACATATTACTTGGCTAAACCAAGTGAGAAAAAGACATGGGTATCGCCTTATTTCATGCTGGAAGGGTATCAGCTAGACTACGTAGCAATATCCAGAGAAAACCATAGGGAAATCCAAAATGTCAGAGTAAGAAGGGCAATTAATGTAACTTCAGACCACTGGGGCCTATCAGGGAATTGCAGAAAATGGTGTTGAGAAGTTTTTCTGGACCAGGTTAATCACAGTTTTCTAATAAAAACTGTGGGTTTAAAAAAGTAGGATTGTTTTGTTCACCGGTGTGTACTAACTGTTCGATCCAATCTTGCTCTAATGCATCAAGTACAGCAGATGAAGATTCTTATGATATTGATGAAGAGACTCGTGAGTCTCTTCTCTTAGAAGAATCTATAGAGATACAGGAAGAAGAAGGAGGAAGCGACGAAGACATTATAGTAGAAGTAGCACTTGAAGATTATCAATCAGATTGAAATTTCCATAAATATACAATTATTAATTTCATTAGAATCATTCGCAATAGTTCATTTTTTTCAATTAAATGCAATAGTTTCAATTTTCATTTAATATTTGCACAGTCTAATTAAAATGTTATCAAGATTGATGGTGGAGTATCCCTACTGGTGAAACCACGTTAAAAAAAAAGCGCCAAGTGCACGACCTCATAGGTGTTGTGGAAATGTGCACATATTATGAATATTGTATTTCTTTGTATTATAAAAATTATAAAAACTATATGAAATAATAATAAATATTATATTTAATGATTAAAATTATAAATACTTTCATATTTTACTCATGCGAAATAGTCGATGAAGCATTACAAGCCGCATACGAGTAAATATGAGTATTTTCGATGTTTGAAATTGCAATATCTCTAAAATGATCATTCGTAGAAAAAAAAATAAAGACAATTTTTGTAGAGAATTTTATAATCTACAACTTTTGTGAAAGCTATTTTTACTATAACACTCGCCGTTTGCGAGAAAAAGGGGAAAAATCCAAATTTTCGACATTTGACCTTGAATAACTATTTTAGCAGATGTGGGATAGATGGGGACTTCTGACATTTCAGATGTAATAATAAACCTCCACCAATTTTCAGCTGTATCGTAATTTATGCAAGCTTACCCTATTTTTATGTAAATTTTGATTGGGCTACCAGCCTGAATTTTAAGAGAGAGAATGGGACATTGGCACTAAAAACGAAGAAAATTGTACAATACTTGCTGAGTACTTTGAAAAACTCCTTAATTGTGAGAAACCGAGAGAAAGATTGGAAATACGGACAAATGCACCTCAAAATGTTGACTCAGAACCCCCGGATGAAGAAGAGGTGGAGGAAGTGGTGAAGGCCCTCAAAAACAAAAAAAACAAAAGCCTCCGGTGAGGATGGAGTCCTTGCGGAATGTGGAAAGTGGCGAATGAAGAATTTATTAACAGTAACAGAGCTATTATTGGAAATATGGGAGGAAGAAAGAATCCCCGCCTTAATACACCCGCTACACAAAAAAGGAAAGAAATCAGATGTAAACAATTACAGAGGAATCTCGCTAGTACCACCACCGTATAAAATTCTCTAAAATCTTACTCAATAGATTAGAGCCGCAAGTAGACCAGAAAATAGGGGAATATCAGGTAGGTTTTAGGAAGGGGAGATCCTGCCAGGAGCAAATACTTAGCCTCAAATTGATCATAAAATATTACAGGTCTAGACCCCAGAAAAATCTTTACATCTCCTTCATAGACTTCAAAAAGGCCTATGATTCAATAGACAGAGAAGTATTGCTCGAAATCCTGAGGGAATACGGAGTGGACAAAAAGACAATAAGCCTGATAAAACTGACTCTGACGAATACCATTTCAAAGTTAAAACTCCAGGGACTAATAAGTAAACCGTTCCAAATAAAGACAGGGCGACGGCCTATCACCGATTCTGTTTAATGAGGTGTTGGACATGATCATGAGAATTTTCTGACAAAATGACGATGCGGGTGCAGTAATAGGAACAATGTGAAAGTAAAGTGTTCGGCCTTTGCAGACGACTAGCGCTGCTAGCAGACGAGGAATTTATAAAACAGATAAACACCCTGAAAGAAATAGCTGAGAAAACGGGACTACAGATTTCGTATGAAAAGACAGAGGTTATAACAACGGATGCCAGCTTTAGTAAGGCAATGTTGAACACAAAATATGGGCAAATAAAAGTCACGAAAAAGTTTAAATACATAGGGGAGATTATATGTAACAACGGAACAGATAGGGCATCCGTAGAAGAAAGAATAGCTAAACTGGAAAGACTGAACTTTGCCACTCGTAACATGTACAGCAAGAAAAATTTGTCCTCCAATGCAAAAATAAGGAACTACTGTACAGTAATAAGACTGTATGGTATGGAAACAGTCAACCTTCCAAGTCTGGAGAAGGTCCTGAAGATTAAGAGAAAAATTCTGAGGAGGATTTATGGACCCAAAGTAACACAAGAGGGGTATAGGCGAAAATCCAATGAAGAAATATACAAAAATCTGGAAGATCTTGAAACAGTCTTCAGGACCAGGAGGCTGAGGTTCTACGGGCACATTGTCAGAATGAACAATGGAAGGCTGAACAAAAGAATCTTTGATAAACTATTAAGCTACAAGGGTATAGGTGGATATGTGAAGCAAATAAAAGAGGAGCTGGATAGGCTAAAAATCAAGGATAGGGACTGCTTGGACAGAGAGCTTTTCGGGAAAAAACTAAAAGAAGTTGGGGTTCTTGCGGGAAGGAAGAAGAGACGAGGGAGAAAATGGACTAGGGAAGAGCGAGAGGAACAGTCCAGGAAGATGAGAGAGTATTGGAGTAGACGGAAGGCGGAGAGTGTGAAGAAGATTTGAGTGATATACGCGTGGTCCTTGCTGGCGGATTCGTGGGGAAAAAAAAAATATATATAATTCTGTACCCAAAAGGAATTTAAAGAACTGCCTTCAGCTCGAGAACCTCAAGCTGCATGTAACTGAGAGGAGATAGAGGATATTACTGAGAAGAAAGGCCTATGGGTGAAAGAATGAAAGGTTCTGTCATTATATATAAAACTTTAGTTATATATATATATATATATATATATATATATATATATATATATATATATATATAAAATTTACTTTTCTTTGTAAAATGTACTTTAAGTGTAATAATGTGTACTTGTATCTTTTGGCATAACAGGTGCATGAAGCTACCTAGCCTGATCAACACCTCCCAACCATTTCTATCTCTTGCAATATTAACTAATGTTTTCAGTTGATACACCTCCGGCCCTTCTTCATTCATTTGTCAACCTTTTGGCTTATCACATGGGGGCACACACCACCTAGCACATTCATTTATAACTTACTTTTTATTCTTTACTCATTCTCAACACATGACCAAACTATTTTAATCTTTGCTTTTTAAAATATGAAGTATGAGGTGGGGAAGCTTGCTTGTACTAAGATTACCTGATTCATTTAAAATTCATTTTTATCTTCAGACAAATTTTATTTCAAAATCTATATTTCTATTTCAAACTGTAATATATAATATGTGTGTGTGTAAATCAGAGGATTTAACTGACAAAACCGTCTTTGAACACAAGATGAAAAAGTGGAAAATGAAATCTTGAGTACCCACAACCCTGAGTCCAATGTTTACTGAAGAAAGGAAGAGGGCCTTCAGTGAATGAAGGAAGGAGTACATAATAAACAAGTAGCCATGTGCTTCGAGTGGTCTTATAAAAGGCCTCTAATAGTATTATAATATTAGTAGTAATAAACAGACACACATACATATATTATACATATTATATATATATTATATAGTATACATATATTATATAGTAGAAACCAATATATATATATATATATATATATATATATATATATATATATATATATATATATGCATATATAAATATATGTATATAAGTGTCTATCTATATATTATTATATAGTTACAGGCCATTTACCAGAACACCCCAAGCATTCATAATTACTTCTTGTTTCAATACTCTTTCATTCCTTCACTGTGGGAATTTCTCCTTTCTTCCGCCCACTTTGATCATTGGGTTGTGGTTGCTGTCTGACATCACTATCAACATTTACATCTTGTCTTCAAATGCTCTTTTGTCAGTAATACCCTCTATCCTTTGAGTTACATACGTAAATATACAAACACACACAGATATATTATATATATATATATATATATATATATATATATATATATATATATATATATATATATATATATATACTTGAAGTCTCGAGTTTCAGTCAGTTAGTATGTTGGTCTCATACTCATGCCCTAACATTAAAAATATGAACTTTTAGTGAATGCATTAAATAACATACTAATATAAGTATAAAATGACACCTGTTAGATGTTAGTACATAAGTGGTACTTAAATACCTTCCAATATTTGCATGTACATTTTAAGTTTTAAGTAACTATGTTCCAATGTTCTGAAATAACATAGTCTCGAAATGTCACCAAAACAAAATTTAAACAAACTGAATGAAGTTTGAGAACTTCAAGTACTCAAGTAAATATATAAAATAGTTTACAAATAGGTTGGCTATGTAGGGAGTAATTATGTAACCTACACCTACTAGTGAAGTAGAAGCAAGTTTGCCTGCCTCATCAAGGTATCAGGACTATGTCTTATTGAAGCCCTACCATAAGGAAAAAAAAATATATATAATTCTGTACCCAAAAGGAATTTAAAGAACTGCCTTCAGCTCGAGAACCTCAAGCTGCATGTAACTGAGAGGAGATAGAGGATATTACTGAGAAGAAAGGCCTATGGGTGAAAGAATGAAAGGTTCTGTCATTATATATAAAACTTTAGTTATATATATATATATATATATATATATATATATATATATATATATATATATATATAAAATTTACTTTTCTTTGTAAAATGTACTTTAAGTGTAATAATGTGTACTTGTATCTTTTGGCATAACAGGTGCATGAAGCTACCTAGCCTGATCAACACCTCCCAACCATTTCTATCTCTTGCAATATTAACTAATGTTTTCAGTTGATACACCTCCGGCCCTTCTTCATTCATTTGTCAACCTTTTGGCTTATCACATGGGGGCACACACCACCTAGCACATTCATTTATAACTTACTTTTTATTCTTTACTCATTCTCAACACATGACCAAACTATTTTAATCTTTGCTTTTTAAAATATGAAGTATGAGGTGGGGAAGCTTGCTTGTACTAAGATTACCTGATTCATTTAAAATTCATTTTTATCTTCAGACAAATTTTATTTCAAAATCTATATTTCTATTTCAAACTGTAATATATAATATGTGTGTGTGTAAATCAGAGGATTTAACTGACAAAACCGTCTTTGAACACAAGATGAAAAAGTGGAAAATGAAATCTTGAGTACCCACAACCCTGAGTCCAATGTTTACTGAAGAAAGGAAGAGGGCCTTCAGTGAATGAAGGAAGGAGTACATAATAAACAAGTAGCCATGTGCTTCGAGTGGTCTTATAAAAGGCCTCTAATAGTATTATAATATTAGTAGTAATAAACAGACACACATACATATATTATACATATTATATATATATTATATAGTATACATATATTATATAGTAGAAACCAATATATATATATATATATATATATATATATGCATATATAAATATATGTATATAAGTGTCTATCTATATATTATTATATAGTTACAGGCCATTTACCAGAACACCCCAAGCATTCATAATTACTTCTTGTTTCAATACTCTTTCATTCCTTCACTGTGGGAATTTCTCCTTTCTTCCGCCCACTTTGATCATTGGGTTGTGGTTGCTGTCTGACATCACTATCAACATTTACATCTTGTCTTCAAATGCTCTTTTGTCAGTAATACCCTCTATCCTTTGAGTTACATACGTAAATATACAAACACACACAGATATATTTATATATATATATATATATATATATATATATATATATATATATATATATATATATATATATATATATATATATATATATATACTTGAAGTCTCGAGTTTCAGTCAGTTAGTATGTTGGTCTCATACTCATGCCCTAACATTAAAAATATGAACTTTTAGTGAATGCATTAAATAACATACTAATATAAGTATAAAATGACACCTGTTAGATGTTAGTACATAAGTGGTACTTAAATACCTTCCAATATTTGCATGTACATTTTAAGTTTTAAGTAACTATGTTCCAATGTTCTGAAATAACATAGTCTCGAAATGTCACCAAAACAAAATTTAAACAAACTGAATGAAGTTTGAGAACTTCAAGTACTCAAGTAAATATATAAAATAGTTTACAAATAGGTTGGCTATGTAGGGAGTAATTATGTAACCTACACCTACTAGTGAAGTAGAAGCAAGTTTGCCTGCCTCATCAAGGTATCAGGACTATGTCTTATTGAAGCCCTACCATAAGGAAAAAAAAATATATATAATTCTGTACCCAAAAGGAATTTAAAGAACTGCCTTCAGCTCGAGAACCTCAAGCTGCATGTAACTGAGAGGAGATAGAGGATATTACTGAGAAGAAAGGCCTATGGGTGAAAGAATGAAAGGTTCTGTCATTATATATAAAACTTTAGTTATATATATATATATATATATATATATATATATATATATATATATATAAAATTTACTTTTCTTTGTAAAATGTACTTTAAGTGTAATAATGTGTACTTGTATCTTTTGGCATAACAGGTGCATGAAGCTACCTAGCCTGATCAACACCTCCCAACCATTTCTATCTCTTGCAATATTAACTAATGTTTTCAGTTGATACACCTCCGGCCCTTCTTCATTCATTTGTCAACCTTTTGGCTTATCACATGGGGGCACACACCACCTAGCACATTCATTTATAACTTACTTTTTATTCTTTACTCATTCTCAACACATGACCAAACTATTTTAATCTTTGCTTTTTAAAATATGAAGTATGAGGTGGGGAAGCTTGCTTGTACTAAGATTACCTGATTCATTTAAAATTCATTTTTATCTTCAGACAAATTTTATTTCAAAATCTATATTTCTATTTCAAACTGTAATATATAATATGTGTGTGTGTAAATCAGAGGATTTAACTGACAAAACCGTCTTTGAACACAAGATGAAAAAGTGGAAAATGAAATCTTGAGTACCCACAACCCTGAGTCCAATGTTTACTGAAGAAAGGAAGAGGGCCTTCAGTGAATGAAGGAAGGAGTACATAATAAACAAGTAGCCATGTGCTTCGAGTGGTCTTATAAAAGGCCTCTAATAGTATTATAATATTA
>CAXKTH010000096.1:0-70000 GCA_964056705.1 Troilus luridus
TCTATGTCCCTAGAGGGATTTCTAGGTCCCTAGAGGGATTTCTATGTCCCTAGAGGGATAGATTTATATGTCCCTAGAGGGATTTCTATGTCCATAGAGATATTTCTATGTCCCTAGAGGGATTTCTAGGTCCCTAGAGGGATAGATTTCTATGTCCCTAGAGGGATTTCTAGGTCCCTAGAGGGATTTCTAGGTCCCTAGAGAGAGAGATTTCTATGTCCCTAGAGGGATTTCTAGGTCCCTAGAGAGAGAGATTTCTATGTCCCTAGAGGGATTTCTAGGTCCCTAGAGGGATTTCTAGGTCCCTAGAGGGATTTCTAGGTCCCTAGAGGGATAGATTTCTATGTCCCTAGAGGGATTTCTATGTCCCTAGAGAGATTTCTAGGTCCCTAGAGGGATTTCTATGTCCCTAGAGGGATTTCTAGGTCCCTAGAGGGATTTCTAGGTCCCTAGAGGGATTTCTAGGTCCCTAGAGGGATTTCAATGTCCCTAGAGGGATTTCTAGGTCCCTAGAGGGATTTCTAGGTCCCTAGAGGGATTTCTATGTCCCTAGAGAAATAGATTTCTATGTCCCTAGAGGGATTTCTATGTCCCTAGAGGGATTTCTATGTCCCTAGAGGGATTTCTAGGTCCCTAGAGGGATTTCTATGTCCCTAGAGGGATAGATTTATATGTCCCTAGAGGGATTTCTATGTCCATAGAGGGATTTCTATGTCCCTAGAGGGATTTCTAGGTCCCTAGAGGGATAGATTTCTATGTCCCTAGAGGGATTTCTAGGTCCCTAGAGGGATTTCTATGTCCCTAGAGCGATAGATTTCTATGTCCCTAGAGGGATTTCTATGTCGCTAGAGGGATTTCTATGTCGCTAGAGGGATTTCTAGGTCCCTAGAGGGATAGATTTCTAGGTCCCTAGAGGGATTTCAATGTCCCTAGAGGGATTTCTAGGTCCCTAGAGGGATAGATTTCTAGGTCCCTAGAGGGATTTCAATGTCCCTAGAGGGATTTCTAGGTCCCTAGAGGGATTTCAATGTCCCTAGAGGGATTTCTAGGTCCCTAGAGGGAGAGATTTCTATGTCCCTATAGGGATTTCTAGGTCCCTAGAGGGATTTCTAGGTCCCTAGAGGGATTTCTAGGTCCCTAGAGGGATAGATTTCTATGTCCCTAGAGGGATTTCTATGTCCCTAGAGAGATTTCTAGGTCCCTAGAGGGATTTCTAGGTCCCTAGATTGATTTCTAGGTCCCTAGAGAGAGAGATTTCTATGTCCCTAGAGGGATTTCTAGGTCCCTAGAGGGATTTCTAGGTCCCTAGAGGGATTTCTAGGTCCCTAGAGGGATTTCTAGGTCCCTAGAGGGATTTCTAGGTCCCTAGAGGGATTTCTAGGTCCCTAGAGGGATTTCTAGGTCCCTAGAGGGATAGATTTCTATGTCCCTAGAGGGATTTCTATGTCCCTAGAGAGATTTCTATGTCCCTAGAGAGATTTCTAGGTCCCTAGAGGGATTTCAATGTCCCTAGAGGGATTTCTAGGTCCCTAGAGGGATAGATTTCAATGTCCCTAGAGGGATTTCTAGGTCCCTAGAGGGATTTCTATGTCCCTAGAGGGATAGATTTCTATGTCCCTAGAGGGATTTCTATGTCGCTAGAGGGATTTCTATGTCCCTAGAGGGATTTCTAGGTCCCTAGAGGGATTTCTAGGTCCCTAGAGGGATAGATTTCTATGTCCCTAGAGGGATTTCTATGTCACTAGAGAGATTTCTAGGTCCCTAGAGGGATTTCAATGTCCCTACAGGGATTTCTAGGTCCCTAGAGGGATAGATTTCTATGTCGCTAGAGGGATTTCTAGGTCCCTAGAGGGATTTCTAGGTCCCTAGAGAGAGAGATTTCTATGTCCCTAGAGGGATTTCTAGGTCCCTAGAGAGAGAGATTTCTATGTCCCTAGAGGGATTTCTATGTCCCTAGAGGGATTTCTAGGTCCCTAGAGGGATTTCTAGGTCCCTAGAGGGATAGATTTCTATGTCCCTAGAGGGATTTCTATGTCACTAGAGAGATTTCTAGGTCCCTAGAGGGATTTCAATGTCCCTAGAGGGATTTCTATGTCCCTAGAGGGATTTCTATGTCCCTAGAGGGATAGATTTCTATGTCCCTAGAAGGATTTCTATGTCCCTAGAGGGATTTCTAGGTCCCTAGAGGGATTTCTATGTCCCTAGAGGGATAGATTTATATGTCCCTAGAGGGATTTCTATGTCCATAGAGGGATTTCTATGTCCCTAGAGGGATTTCTAGGTCCCTAGAGGGATAGATTTCTATGTCGCTAGAGGGATTTCTAGGTCCCTAGAGGGATTTCTAGGTCCCTAGAGAGAGAGATTTCTATGTCCCTAGAGGGATTTCTAGGTCCCTAGAGAGAGAGATTTCTATGTCCCTAGAGGGATTTCTAGGTCCCTAAAGGGATTTCTAGGTCCCTAGAGGGATTTCTAGGTCCCTAGAGGGATAGATTTCTATGTCCCTAGAGGGATTTCAATGTCCCTAGAGGGATTTCTTTGTCCCTAGAGGGATTTCTATGTCCCTAGAGGGATAGATTTCTATTTCCCTAGAGGGATTTCTATGTCCCTATAGGGATTTCTATGTCCCTAGAGGGATTTCTATGTCCCTAGAGGGATTTCTAGGACCCTAGAGGGATAGGTTTCTATGTCCCTAGAGGGATTTCTATGTCCCTAGAGGGATTTCTATGTCCCTAGAGGGATTTCTATGTCCCTAGAGGGATAGATTTCTATGTCCCTAGAGGGATTTCTATGTCCCTAGAGGGATTTCTAGGTCCCTAGAGAGAGAGATTTCTATGTCCCTAGAGGGATTTCTAGGTCCCTAGAGGGATTTCTAGGTCCCTAGAGGGATTTCTAGGTCCCTAGAGGGATTTCTAGGTCCCTAGAGGGATTTCTAGGTCCCTAGAGGGATAGATTTCTATGTCCCTAGAGGGATTTCTATGTCCCTAGAGAGATTTCTATGTCCCTAGAGAGATTTCTAGGTCCCTAGAGGGATTTCAATGTCCCTAGAGGGATTTCTAGGTCCCTAGAGGGATAGATTTCAATGTCCCTAGAGGGATTTCTAGGTCCCTAGAGGGATTTCTATGTCCCTAGAGGGATAGATTTCTATGTCCCTAGAGGGATTTCTATGTCGCTAGAGGGATTTCTATGTCCCTAGAGGGATTTCTAGGTCCCTAGAGGGATTTCTAGGTCCCTAGAGGGATAGATTTCTATGTCCCTAGAGGGATTTCTATGTCACTAGAGAGATTTCTAGGTCCCTAGAGGGATTTCAATGTCCCTAGAGGGATTTCTAGGTCCCTAGAGGGATAGATTTCTAGGTCCCTAGAGGGATTTCTATGTCCCTAGAGGGATTTCTATGTCCCTAGAGGGATTTCTATGTCCCTAGAGGGATTTCTATGTCCCTAGAGGGATAGATTTCTATGTCCCTAGAGGGATTTCTATGTCCCTATAGGGATTTCTATGTCCCTAGAGGGATTTCTATGTCCCTAGATGGATTTCTATGTCGCTAGAGGGATTTCTATGTCGCTAGAGGGATTTCTAGGTCCCTAGAGGGATTTCTAGGTCCCTAGAGAGAGAGATTTCTATGTCCCTAGAGGGATTTCTAGGTCCCTAGAGGGATTTCTAGGTCCCTAGAGGGATTTCTAGGTCCCTAGAGGGATAGATTTCTATGTCCCTAGAGGGATTTCTATATCCCTAGAGAGATTTCTAGGTCCCTAGAGGGATTTCTATGTCCCTAGAGGGATTTCTAGGTCCCTAGAGGGATTTCTAGGTCCCTAGAGGGATTTCTAGGTCCCTAGAGAGAGAGATTTCTATGTCCCTAGAGGGATTTCTAGGTCCCTAGAGGGATTTCTAGGTCCCTAGAGGGATTTCTAGGTCCCTAGAGGGATAGATTTCTATGTCCCTAGAGGGATTTCTATGTCCCTAGAGAGATTTCTAGGTCCCTAGAGGGATTTCAATGTCCCTAGAGGGATTTCTAGGTCCCTAGAGGGATAGATTTCAATGTCCCTAGAGGGATTTCTAGGTCCCTAGAGGGATTTCTATGTCCCTTGAGGGATAGATTTCTATGTCCCTAGAGGGATTTCTATGTCGCTAGAGGGATTTCTATGTCCCTAGAGGGATTTCTAGGTCCCTAGAGGGATTTCTAGGTCCCTAGAGGGATAGATTTCTATGTCCCTAGAGGGATTTCTATGTCACTAGAGAGATTTCTAGGTCCCTAGAGGGATTTCAATATCCCTAGAGGGATTTCTAGGTCCCTAGAGGGATAGATTTCTAGGTCCCTAGAGGGATTTCTATGTCCCTAGAGGGATTTCTAGGTCCCTAGAGAGAGAGATTTCTATGTCCCTAGAGGGATTTCTAGGTCCCTAGAGGGATTTCTAGGTCCCTAGAGGGATTTCTAGGTCCCTAGAGGGATTTCTAGGTCCCTAGAGGGATAGATTTCTATGTCCCTAGAGGGATTTCTATGTCCCTAGAGAGATTTCTAGGTCCCTAGAGGGATTTCTAGGTCCCTAGATTGATTTCTAGGTCCCTAGAGAGAGAGATTTCTATGTCCCTAGAGGGATTTCTAGGTCCCTAGAGGGATTTCTAGGTCCCTAGAGGGATTTCTAGGTCCCTAGAGGGATTTCTAGGTCCCTAGAGGGATTTCTAGGTCCCTAGAGGGATTTCTATGTCCCTAGAGGGATAGATTTCTATGTCCCTAGAGGGATTTCTATGTCCCTAGAGGGATTTCTATGTCCCTAGAGGGATTTCTATGTCCCTAGAGGGATTTCTATGTCGCTAGAGGGATTTCTAGGTCCCTAGAGGGATTTCTAGGTCCCTAGAGGGATTTCTAGGTCCCTAGAGAGAGAGATTTCTATGTCCCTAGAGGGATTTCTAGGTCCCTAGAGGGATAGATTTCTATGTCCCTAGAGGGATTTCTAGGTCCCTAGAAGGATTTCTAGGTCCCTAGAGGGATTTCTAGGTCCCTAGAGGGATTTCTATGTCACTAGAGAGATTTCTAGGTCCCTAGAGGGATTTCAATGTCCCTAGAGGGATTTCTAGGTCCCTAGAGGGATAGATTTCTAGGTCCCTAGAGGGATTTCTATGTCCCTAGAGGGATTTCAATGTCCCTAGAGGGATTTCTATGTCCCTAGAGGGATTTCTATGTCCCTAGAGGGATAGATTTCTATGTCCCTAGAGGGATTTCTATGTCCCTATAGGGATTTCTATGTCCCTAGAGGAATTTCTATGTCCCTAGAGGGATTTCTATGTCGCTAGAGGGATTTCTATGCCGCTAGAGGGATTTCTAGGTCCCTAGAGGGATTTCTAGGTCCCTAGAGAGAGAGATTTCTATGTCCCTAGAGGGATTTCTAGGTCCCTAGAGAGAGAGATTTCTATGTCCCTAGAGGGATTTCTAGGTCCCTAGAGGGATTTCTAGGTCCCTAGAGGGATTTCTAGGTCCCTAGAGGGATAGATTTCTATGTCCCTAGAGGGATTTCTATGTCCCTAGAGAGATTTCTAGGTCCCTAGAGGGATTTCTAGGTCCCTAGAGGGATTTCAATGTCCCTAGAGGGATTTCTAGGTCCCTAGAGGGATTTCTAGGTCCCTAGAGGGATTTCTATGTCCCTAGAGGGATAGATTTCTATGTCCCTAGAGGGATTTCTATGTCCCTAGAGGGATTTCTATGTCCCTAGAGGGATTTCTAGGTCCCTAGAGGGATTTCTATGTCCCTAGAGGGATAGATTTATATGTCCCTAGAGGGATTTCTATGTCCATAGAGGGATTTCTATGTCCCTAGAGGGATTTCTAGGTCCCTAGAGGGATAGATTTCTATGTCCCTAGAGGGATTTCTAGGTCCCTAGAGGGATTTCTAGGTCCCTAGAGAGAGAGATTTCTATGTCCCTAGAGGGATTTCTAGGTCCCTAGAGAGAGAGATTTCTATGTCCCTAGAGGGATTTCTAGGTCCCTAGAGGGATTTCTAGGTCCCTAGAGGGATTTCTAGGTCCCTAGAGGGATAGATTTCTATGTCCCTAGAGGGATTTCTATGTCCCTAGAGAGATTTCTAGGTCCCTAGAGGGATTTCTATGTCCCTAGAGGGATTTCTAGGTCCCTAGAGGGATTTCTAGGTCCCTAGAGGGATTTCAATGTCCCTAGAGGGATTTCTAGGTCCCTAGAGGGATTTCTAGGTCCCTAGAGGGATTTCTATGTCCCTAGAGGGATAGATTTCTATGTCCCTAGAGGGATTTCTATGTCCCTAGAGGGATTTCTATGTCCCTAGAGGGATTTCTAGGTCCCTAGAGGGATTTCTATGTCCCTAGAGGGATAGATTTATATGTCCCTAGAGGGATTTCTATGTCCATAGAGGGATTTCTATGTCCCTAGAGGGATTTCTAGGTCCCTAGAGGGATAGATTTCTATGTCCTTAGAGGGATTTCTAGGTCCCTAGAGGGATTTCTATGTCCCTAGAGCGATAGATTTCTATGTCCCTAGAGGGATTTCTATGTCGCTAGAGGGATTTCTATGTCGCTAGAGGGATTTCTAGGTCCCTAGAGGGATAGATTTCTAGGTCCCTAGAGGGATTTCAATGTCCCTAGAGGGATTTCAATGTCCCTAGAGGGATTTCTAGGTCCCTAGAGGGATAGATTTCTAGGTCCCTAGAGGGATTTCAATGTCCCTAGAGGGATTTCTAGGTCCCTAGAGGGATTTCAATGTCCCTAGAGGGATTTCTAGGTCCCTAGAGGGAGAGATTTCTATGTCCCTAGAGGGATTTCTAGGTCCCTAGAGGGATTTCTAGGTCCCTAGAGGGATTTCTAGGTCCCTAGAGGGATAGATTTCTATGTCCCTAGAGGGATTTCTATGTCCCTAGAGAGATTTCTAGGTCCCTAGAGGGATTTCTAGGTCCCTAGATTGATTTCTAGGTCCCTAGAGAGAGAGATTTCTATGTCCCTAGAGGGATTTCTAGGTCCCTAGAGGGATTTCTAGGTCCCTAGAGGGATTTCTAGGTCCCTAGAAGGATTTCTAGGTCCCTAGAGGGATTTCTAGGTCCCTAGAGGGATTTCTAGGTCCCTAGAGGGATTTCTAGGTCCCTAGAGGGATTTCTAGGTCCCTAGAGGGATAGATTTCTATGTCCCTAGAGGGATTTCTATGTCCCTAGAGGGATTTCTATGTCCCTAGAGGGATTTCTAGGTCCCTAGAGAGAGAGATTTCTATGTCCCTAGAGGGATTTCTAGGTCCCTAGAGGGATTTCTAGGTCCCTAGAGGGATTTCTAGGTCCCTAGAGGGATTTCTAGGTCCCTAGAGGGATTTCTAGGTCCCTAGAGGGATTTCTAGGTCCCTAGAGGGATTTCTAGGTCCCTAGAGGGATAGATTTCTATGTCCCTAGAGGGATTTCTATGTCCCTAGAGAGATTTCTATGTCCCTAGAGAGATTTCTAGGTCCCTAGAGGGATTTCAATGTCCCTAGAGGGATTTCTAGGTCCCTAGAGGGATAGATTTCAATGTCCCTAGAGGGATTTCTAGGTCCCTAGAGGGATTTCTATGTCCCTAGAGGGATAGATTTCTATGTCCCTTGAGGGATTTCTATGTCGCTAGAGGGATTTCTATGTCCCTAGAGGGATTTCTAGGTCCCTAGAGGGATTTCTAGGTCCCTAGAGGGATAGATTTCTATGTCCCTAGAGGGATTTCTATGTCACTAGAGAGATTTCTAGGTCCCTAGAGGGATTTCAATGTCCCTAGAGGGATTTCTAGGTCCCTAGAGGGATAGATTTCTAGGTCCCTAGAGGGATTTCTATGTCCCTAGAGGGATTTCTATGTCCCTAGAGGGATTTCTATGTCCCTAGAGAGAGAGATTTCTATGTCCCTAGAGGGATTTCTAGGTCCCTAGAGAGAGAGATTTCTATGTCCCTAGAGGGATTTCTAGGTCCCTAGAGGGATTTCTAGGTCCCTAGAGGGATAGATTTCTATGTCCCTAGAGGGATTTCTATGTCCCTAGAGAGATTTCTAGGTCCCTAGAGGGATTTCTAGGTCCCTAGAGGGATTTCAATGTCCCTAGAGGGATTTCTAGGTCCCTAGAGGGATTTCTAGGTCCCTAGAGGGATTTCTATGTCCCTAGAGGGATAGATTTCTATGTCCCTAGAGGGATTTCTATGTCCCTAGAGGGATTTCTATGTCCCTAGAGGGATTTCTATGTCCCTAGAGGGATAGATTTATATGTCCCTAGAGGGATTTCTATGTCCATAGAGGGATTTCTATGTCCCTAGAAGGATTTCTAGGTCCCTAGAGGGATAGATTTCTATGTCCCTAGAGGGATTTCTAGGTCCCTAGAGAGAGAGATTTCTATGTCCCTAGAGGGATTTCTAGGTCCCTAGAGAGAGAGATTTCTATGTCCCTAGAGGGATTTCTAGGTCCCTAGAGGGATTTCTAGGTCCCTAGAGGGATTTCTAGGTCCCTAGAGGGATAGATTTCTATGTCCCTAGAGGGATTTCTATGTCCCTAGAGAGATTTCTAGGTCCCTAGAGGGATTTCTATGTCCCTAGAGGGATTTCTAGGTCCCTAGAGGGATTTCTAGGTCCCTAGAGGGATTTCTAGGTCCCTAGAGGGATTTCTAGGTCCCTAGAGGGATTTCTATGTCCCTAGAGGGATAGATTTCTATGTCCCTAGAGGGATTTCTATGTCCCTAGAGGGATTTCTATGTCCCTAGAGGGATTTCTAGGTCCCTAGAGGGATTTCTATGTCCCTAGAGGGATAGATTTATATGTCCCTAGAGGGATTTCTATGTCCATAGAGGGATTTCTATGTCCCTAGAGGGATTTCTAGGTCCCTAGAGGGATAGATTTCTATGTCCTTAGAGGGATTTCTAGGTCCCTAGAGGGATTTCTATGTCCCTAGAGCGATAGATTTCTATGTCCCTAGAGGGATTTCTATGTCGCTAGAGGGATTTCTATGTCGCTAGAGGGATTTCTAGGTCCCTAGAGGGATAGATTTCTAGGTCCCTAGAGGGATTTCAATGTCCCTAGAGGGATTTCTAGGTCCCTAGAGGGATAGATTTCTAGGTCCCTAGAGGGATTTCAATGTCCCTAGAGGGATTTCTAGGTCCCTAGAGGGATTTCAATGTCCCTAGAGGGATTTCTAGGTCCCTAGAGGGAGAGATTTCTATGTCCCTAGAGGGATTTCTAGGTCCCTAGAGGGATTTCTAGGTCCCTAGAGGGATTTCTAGGTCCCTAGAGGGATAGATTTCTATGTCCCTAGAGGGATTTCTATGTCCCTAGAGAGATTTCTAGGTCCCTAGATTGATTTCTAGGTCCCTAGAGAGAGAGATTTCTATGTCCCTAGAGGGATTTCTAGGTCCCTAGAGGGATTTCTAGGTCCCTAGAGGGATTTCTAGGTCCCTAGAGGGATTTCTAGGTCCCTAGAGGGATTTCTAGGTCCCTAGAGGGATTTCTAGGTCCCTAGAGGGATTTCTAGGTCCCTAGAGGGATAGATTTCTATGTCCCTAGAGGGATTTCTATGTCCCTAGAGGGATTTCTAGGTCCCTAGAGAGAGAGATTTCTATGTCCCTAGAGGGATTTCTAGGTCCCTAGAGGGATTTCTAGGTCCCTAGAGGGATTTCTAGGTCCCTAGAGGGATTTCTAGGTCCCTAGAGGGATTTCTAGGTCCCTAGAGGGATTTCTAGGTCCCTAGAGGGATTTCTATGTCCCTAGAGGGATAGATTTCTATGTCCCTAGAGGGATTTCTATGTCCCTAGAGGGATTTCTATGTCCCTAGAGGGATTTCTATGTCCCTAGAGGGATAGATTTATATGTCCCTAGAGGGATTTCTATGTCCATAGAGGGATTTCTATGTCCCTAGAAGGATTTCTAGGTCCCTAGAGGGATAGATTTCTATGTCCCTAGAGGGATTTCTAGGTCCCTAGAGAGAGAGATTTCTATGTCCCTAGAGGGATTTCTAGGTCCCTAGAGAGAGAGATTTCTATGTCCCTAGAGGGATTTCTAGGTCCCTAGAGGGATTTCTAGGTCCCTAGAGGGATTTCTAGGTCCCTAGAGGGATAGATTTCTATGTCCCTAGAGGGATTTCTATGTCCCTAGAGAGATTTCTAGGTCCCTAGAGGGATTTCTATGTCCCTAGAGGGATTTCTAGGTCCCTAGAGGGATTTCTAGGTCCCTAGAGGGATTTCTAGGTCCCTAGAGGGATTTCTAGGTCCCTAGAGGGATTTCTATGTCCCTAGAGGGATAGATTTCTATGTCCCTAGAGGGATTTCTATGTCCCTAGAGGGATTTCTATGTCCCTAGAGGGATTTCTAGGTCCCTAGAGGGATTTCTATGTCCCTAGAGGGATAGATTTATATGTCCCTAGAGGGATTTCTATGTCCATAGAGGGATTTCTATGTCCCTAGAGGGATTTCTAGGTCCCTAGAGGGATAGATTTCTATGTCCTTAGAGGGATTTCTAGGTCCCTAGAGGGATTTCTATGTCCCTAGAGCGATAGATTTCTATGTCCCTAGAGGGATTTCTATGTCGCTAGAGGGATTTCTATGTCGCTAGAGGGATTTCTAGGTCCCTAGAGGGATAGATTTCTAGGTCCCTAGAGGGATTTCAATGTCCCTAGAGGGATTTCTAGGTCCCTAGAGGGATAGATTTCTAGGTCCCTAGAGGGATTTCAATGTCCCTAGAGGGATTTCTAGGTCCCTAGAGGGATTTCAATGTCCCTAGAGGGATTTCTAGGTCCCTAGAGGGAGAGATTTCTATGTCCCTAGAGGGATTTCTAGGTCCCTAGAGGGATTTCTAGGTCCCTAGAGGGATTTCTAGGTCCCTAGAGGGATAGATTTCTATGTCCCTAGAGGGATTTCTATGTCCCTAGAGAGATTTCTAGGTCCCTAGATTGATTTCTAGGTCCCTAGAGAGAGAGATTTCTATGTCCCTAGAGGGATTTCTAGGTCCCTAGAGGGATTTCTAGGTCCCTAGAGGGATTTCTAGGTCCCTAGAGGGATTTCTAGGTCCCTAGAGGGATTTCTAGGTCCCTAGAGGGATTTCTAGGTCCCTAGAGGGATTTCTAGGTCCCTAGAGGGATAGATTTCTATGTCCCTAGAGGGATTTCTATGTCCCTAGAGGGATTTCTAGGTCCCTAGAGAGAGAGATTTCTATGTCCCTAGAGGGATTTCTAGGTCCCTAGAGGGATTTCTAGGTCCCTAGAGGGATTTCTAGGTCCCTAGAGGGATTTCTAGGTCCCTAGAGGGATTTCTAGGTCCTTAGAGGGATTTCTAGGTCCCTAGAGGGATAGATTTCTATGTCCCTAGAGGGATTTCTATGTCCCTAGAGAGATTTCTATGTCCCTAGAGAGATTTCTAGGTCCCTAGAGGGATTTCAATGTCCCTAGAGGGATTCCTAGGTCCCTAGAGGGATAGATTTCAATGTCCCTAGAGGGATTTCTAGGTCCCTAGAGGGATTTCTATGTCCCTAGAGGGATAGATTTCTATGTCCCTAGAGGGATTTCTATGTCGCTAGAGGGATTTCTATGTCCCTAGAGGGATTTCTAGGTCCCTAGAGGGATTTCTAGGTCCCTAGAGGGATAGATTTCTATGTCCCTAGAGGGATTTCTATGTCACTAGAGAGATTTCTAGGTCCCTATAGGGATTTCAATGTCCCTAGAGGGATTTCTAGGTCCCTAGAGGGATAGATTTCTAGGTCCCTAGAGGGATTTCTATGTCCCTAGAGGGATTTCTATGTCCCTAGAGGGATTTCTATGTCCCTAGAGAGAGAGATTTCTATGTCCCTAGAGGGATTTCTAGGTCCCTAGAGAGAGAGATTTCTATGTCCCTAGAGGGATTTCTAGGTCCCTAGAGGGATTTCTAGGTCCCTAGAGGGATAGATTTCTATGTCCCTAGAGGGATTTCTATGTCCCTAGAGAGATTTATAGGTCCCTAGAGGGATTTCTAGGTCCCTAGAGGGATTTCAATGTCCCTAGAGGGATTTCTAGGTCCCTAGAGGGATTTCTATGTCCCTAGAGGGATAGATTTCTATGTCCCTAGAGGGATTTCTATGTCCCTAGAGGGATTTCTATGTCCCTAGAGGGATTTCTAGGTCCCTAGAGGGATTTCTATGTCCCTAGAGGGATAGATTTATATGTCCCTAGAGGGATTTCTATGTCCATAGAGGGATTTCTATGTCCCTAGAGGGATTTCTAGGTCCCTAGAGGGATAGATTTCTATGTCCCTAGAGGGATTTCTAGGTCCCTAGAGGGATTTCTAGGTCCCTAGAGAGAGAGATTTCTATGTCCCTAGAGGGATTTCTAGGTCCCTAGAGAGAGAGATTTCTATGTCCCTAGAGGGATTTCTAGGTCCCTAGAGGGATTTCTAGGTCCCTAGAGGGATTTCTAGGTCCCTAGAGGGATAGATTTCTATGTCCCTAGAGGGATTTCTATGTCCCTAGAGAGATTTCTAGGTCCCTAGAGGGATTTCTATGTCCCTAGAGGGATTTCTAGGTCCCTAGAGGGATTTCTAGGTCCCTAGAGGGATTTCAATGTCCCTAGAGGGATTTCTAGGTCCCTAGAGGGATTTCTAGGTCCCTAGAGGGATTTCTATGTCCCTAGAGGGATAGATTTCTATGTCCCTAGAGGGATTTCTATGTCCCTAGAGGGATTTCTATGTCCCTAGAGGGATTTCTAGGTCCCTAGAGGGATTTCTATGTCCCTAGAGGGATAGATTTATATGTCCCTAGAGGGATTTCTATGTCCATAGAGGGATTTCTATGTCCCTAGAGGGATTTCTAGGTCCCTAGAGGGATAGATTTCTATGTCCTTAGAGGGATTTCTAGGTCCCTAGAGGGATTTCTATGTCCCTAGAGCGATAGATTTCTATGTCCCTAGAGGGATTTCTATGTCGCTAGAGGGATTTCTATGTCGCTAGAGGGATTTCTAGGTCCCTAGAGGGATAGATTTCTAGGTCCCTAGAGGGATTTCAATGTCCCTAGAGGGATTTCTAGGTCCCTAGAGGGATAGATTTCTAGGTCCCTAGAGGGATTTCAATGTCCCTAGAGGGATTTCTAGGTCCCTAGAGGGATTTCCATGTCCCTAGAGGGATTTCTAGGTCCCTAGAGGGAGAGATTTCTATGTCCCTAGAGGGATTTCTAGGTCCCTAGAGGGATTTCTAGGTCCCTAGAGGGATTTCTAGGTCCCTAGAGGGATAGATTTCTATGTCCCTAGAGGGATTTCTATGTCCCTAGAGAGATTTCTAGGTCCCTAGAGGGATTTCTAGGTCCCTAGATTGATTTCTAGGTCCCTAGAGAGAGAGATTTCTATGTCCCTAGAGGGATTTCTAGGTCCCTAGAGGGATTTCTAGGTCCCTAGACGGAATTTCTAGGTCCCTAGAGGGATTTCTAGGTCCCTAGAGGGATTTCTAGGTCCCTAGAGGGATTTCTAGGTCCCTAGAGGGATTTCTAGGTCCCTAGAGGGATAGATTTCTATGTCCCTAGAGGGATTTCTATGTCCCTAGAGGGATTTCTAGGTCCCTAGAGAGAGAGATTTCTATGTCCCTAGAGGGATTTCTAGGTCCCTAGAGGGATTTCTAGGTCCCTAGAGGGATTTCTAGGTCCCTAGAGGGATTTCTAGGTCCCTAGAGGGATTTCTAGGTCCCTAGAGGGATAGATTTCTATGTCCCTAGAGGGATTTCTATGTCCCTAGAGAGATTTCTATGTCCCTAGAGAGTTTTCTATGTCCCTAGAGAGATTTCTATGTCCCTAGAGAGATTTCTAGGTCCCTAGAGGGATTTCTAGGTCCCTAGAGGGATAGATTTCAATGTCCCTAGAGGGATTTCTAGGTCCCTAGAGGGATTTCTATGTCCCTAGAGGGATAGATTTCTATGTCCCTAGAGGGATTTCTATGTCGCTAGAGGGATTTCTATGTCCCTAGAGGGATTTCTAGGTCCCTAGAGGGATTTCTAGGTCCCTAGAGGGATAGATTTCTATGTCCCTAGAGGGATTTCTATGTCACTAGAGAGATTTCTAGGTCCCTAGAGGGATTTCAATGTCCCTAGAGGGATTTCTAGGTCCCTAGAGGGATAGATTTCTAGGTCCCTAGAGGGATTTCTATGTCCCTAGAGGGATTTCTATGTCCCTAGAGGGATTTCTATGTCCCTAGAGAGAGAGATTTCTATGTCCCTAGAGGGATTTCTAGGTCCCTACAGAGAGAGATTTCTATGTCCCTAGAGGGATTTCTAGGTCCCTAGAGGGATTTCTAGGTCCCTAGAGGGATAGATTTCTATGTCCCTAGAGGGATTTCTATGTCCCTAGAGAGATTTCTAGGTCCCTAGAGGGATTTCTAGGTCCCTAGAGGGATTTCAATGTCCCTAGAGGGATTTCTAGGTCCCTAGAGGGATTTCTAGGTCCCTAGAGGGATTTCTATGTCCCTAGAGGGATAGATTTCTATGTCCCTAGAGGGATTTCTATGTCCCTAGAGGGATTTCTATGTCCCTAGAGGGATTTCTATGTCCCTAGAGGGATAGATTTATATGTCCCTAGAGGGATTTCTATGTCCATAGAGGGATTTCTATGTCCCTAGAGGGATTTCTAGGTCCCTAGAGGGATAGATTTCTATGTCCCTAGAGGGATTTCTAGGTCCCTAGAGAGAGAGATTTCTATGTCCCTAGAGGGATTTCTAGGTCCCTAGAGAGAGAGATTTCTATGTCCCTAGAGGGATTTCTAGGTCCCTAGAGGGATTTCTAGGTCCCTAGAGGGATTTCTAGGTCCCTAGAGGGATAGATTTCTATGTCCCTAGAGGGATTTCTATGTCCCTAGAGAGATTTCTAGGTCCCTAGAGGGATTTCTATGTCCCTAGAGGGATTTCTAGGTCCCTAGAGGGATTTCTAGGTCCCTAGAGGGATTTCAATGTCCCTAGAGGGATTTCTAGGTCCCTAGAGGGATTTCTAGGTCCCTAGAGGGATTTCTATGTCCCTAGAGGGATAGATTTCTATGTCCCTAGAGGGATTTCTATGTCCCTAGAGGGATTTCTATGTCCCTAGAGGGATTTCTAGGTCCCTAGAGGGATTTCTATGTCCCTAGAGGGATAGATTTATATGTCCCTAGAGGGATTTCTATGTCCATAGAGGGATTTCTATGTCCCTAGAGGGATTTCTAGGTCCCTAGAGGGATAGATTTCTATGTCCTTAGAGGGATTTCTAGGTCCCTAGAGGGATTTCTATGTCCCTAGAGCGATAGATTTCTATGTCCCTAGAGGGATTTCTATGTCGCTAGAGGGATTTCTATGTCGCTAGAGGGATTTCTAGGTCCCTAGAGGGATAGATTTCTAGGTCCCTAGAGGGATTTCAATGTCCCTAGAGGGATTTCTAGGTCCCTAGAGGGATAGATTTCTAGGTCCCTAGAGGGATTTCAATGTCCCTAGAGGGATTTCTAGGTCCCTAGAGGGATTTCAATGTCCCTAGAGGGATTTCTAGGTCCCTAGAGGGAGAGATTTCTATGTCCCTAGAGGGATTTCTAGGTCCCTAGAGGGATTTCTAGGTCCCTAGAGGGATTTCTAGGTCCCTAGAGGGATAGATTTCTATGTCCCTAGAGGGATTTCTATGTCCCTAGAGAGATTTCTAGGTCCCTAGATTGATTTCTAGGTCCCTAGAGAGAGAGATTTCTATGTCCCTAGAGGGATTTCTAGGTCCCTAGAGGGATTTCTAGGTCCCTAGAGGGATTTCTAGGTCCCTAGAGGGATTTCTAGGTCCCTAGAGGGATTTCTAGGTCCCTAGAGGGATTTCTAGGTCCCTAGAGGGATAGATTTCTATGTCCCTAGAGGGATTTCTATGTCCCTAGAGGGATTTCTAGGTCCCTAGAGAGAGAGATTTCTATGTCCCTAGAGGGATTTCTAGGTCCCTAGAGGGATTTCTAGGTCCCTAGAGGGATTTCTAGGTCCCTAGAGGGATTTCTAGGTCCCTAGAGGGATTTCTAGGTCCTTAGAGGGATTTCTAGGTCCCTAGAGGGATAGATTTCTATGTCCCTAGAGGGATTTCTATGTCCCTAGAGAGATTTCTATGTCCCTAGAGAGATTTCTAGGTCCCTAGAGGGATTTCAATGTCCCTAGAGGAATTTCTAGGTCCCTAGAGGGATAGATTTCAATGTCCCTAGAGGGATTTCTAGGTCCCTAGAGGGATTTCTATGTCCCTAGAGGGATAGATTTCTATGTCCCTAGAGGGATTTCTATGTCGCTAGAGGGATTTCTATGTCCCTAGAGGGATTTCTAGGTCCCTAGAGGGATTTCTAGGTCCCTAGAGGGATAGATTTCTATGTCCCTAGAGGGATTTCTATGTCACTAGAGAGATTTCTAGGTCCCTAGAGGGATTTCAATGTCCCTAGAGGGATTTCTAGGTCCCTAGAGGGATAGATTTCTAGGTCCCTAGAGGGATTTCTATGTCCCTAGAGGGATTTCTATGTCCCTAGAGGGATTTCTATGTCCCTAGAGAGAGAGATTTCTATGTCCCTAGAGGGATTTCTAGGTCCCTAGAGAGAGAGATTTCTATGTCCCTAGAGGGATTTCTAGGTCCCTAGAGGGATTTCTAGGTCCCTAGAGGGATAGATTTCTATGTCCCTAGAGGGATTTCTATGTCCCTAGAGAGATTTATAGGTCCCTAGAGGGATTTCTAGGTCCCTAGAGGGATTTCAATGTCCCTAGAGGGATTTCTAGGTCCCTAGAGGGATTTCTAGGTCCCTAGAGGGATTTCTATGTCCCTAGAGGGATAGATTTCTATGTCCCTAGAGGGATTTCTATGTCCCTAGAGGGATTTCTATGTCCCTAGAGGGATTTCTAGGTCCCTAGAGGGATTTCTATGTCCCTAGAGGGATAGATTTATATGTCCCTAGAGGGATTTCTATGTCCATAGAGGGATTTCTATGTCCCTAGAGGGATTTCTAGGTCCCTAGAGGGATAGATTTCTATGTCCCTAGAGGGATTTCTAGGTCCCTAGAGGGATTTCTAGGTCCCTAGAGAGAGAGATTTCTATGTCCCTAGAGGGATTTCTAGGTCCCTAGAGAGAGAGATTTCTATGTCCCTAGAGGGATTTCTAGGTCCCTAGAGGGATTTCTAGGTCCCTAGAGGGATTTCTAGGTCCCTAGAGGGATAGATTTCTATGTCCCTAGAGGGATTTCTATGTCCCTAGAGAGATTTCTAGGTCCCTAGAGGGATTTCTATGTCCCTAGAGGGATTTCTAGGTCCCTAGAGGGATTTCTAGGTCCCTAGAGGGATTTCAATGTCCCTAGAGGGATTTCTAGGTCCCTAGAGGGATTTCTAGGTCCCTAGAGGGATTTCTATGTCCCTAGAGGGATAGATTTCTATGTCCCTAGAGGGATTTCTATGTCCCTAGAGGGATTTCTATGTCCCTAGAGGGATTTCTAGGTAACTAGAGGGATTTCTATGTCCCTAGAGGGATAGATTTATATGTCCCTAGAGGGATTTCTATGTCCATAGAGGGATTTCTATGTCCCTAGAGGGATTTCTAGGTCCCTAGAGGGATAGATTTCTATGTCCTTAGAGGGATTTCTAGGTCCCTAGAGGGATTTCTATGTCCCTAGAGCGATAGATTTCTATGTCCCTAGAGGGATTTCTATGTCGCTAGAGGGATTTCTATGTCGCTAGAGGGATTTCTAGGTCCCTAGAGGGATAGATTTCTAGGTCCCTAGAGGGATTTCAATGTCCCTAGAGGGATTTCTAGGTCCCTAGAGGGATAGATTTCTAGGTCCCTAGAGGGATTTCAATGTCCCTAGAGGGATTTCTAGGTCCCTAGAGGGATTTCCATGTCCCTAGAGGGATTTCTAGGTCCCTAGAGGGAGAGATTTCTATGTCCCTAGAGGGATTTCTAGGTCCCTAGAGGGATTTCTAGGTCCCTAGAGGGATTTCTAGGTCCCTAGAGGGATAGATTTCTATGTCCCTAGAGGGATTTCTATGTCCCTAGAGAGATTTCTAGGTCCCTAGAGGGATTTCTAGGTCCCTAGATTGATTTCTAGGTCCCTAGAGAGAGAGATTTCTATGTCCCTAGAGGGATTTCTAGGTCCCTAGAGGGATTTCTAGGTCCCTAGACGGAATTTCTAGGTCCCTAGAGGGATTTCTAGGTCCCTAGAGGGATTTCTAGGTCCCTAGAGGGATTTCTAGGTCCCTAGAGGGATTTCTAGGTCCCTAGAGGGATAGATTTCTATGTCCCTAGAGGGATTTCTATGTCCCTAGAGGGATTTCTAGGTCCCTAGAGAGAGAGATTTCTATGTCCCTAGAGGGATTTCTAGGTCCCTAGAGGGATTTCTAGGTCCCTAGAGGGATTTCTAGGTCCCTAGAGGGATTTCTAGGTCCCTAGAGGGATTTCTAGGTCCCTAGAGGGATAGATTTCTATGTCCCTAGAGGGATTTCTATGTCCCTAGAGAGATTTCTATGTCCCTAGAGAGATTTCTAGGTCCCTAGAGGGATTTCAATGTCCCTAGAGGGATTTCTAGGTCCCTAGAGGGATAGATTTCAATGTCCCTAGAGGGATTTCTAGGTCCCTAGAGGGATTTCTATGTCCCTAGAGGGATAGATTTCTATGTCCCTAGAGGGATTTCTATGTCGCTAGAGGGATTTCTATGTCCCTAGAGGGATTTCTAGGTCCCTAGAGGGATTTCTAGGTCCCTAGAGGGATAGATTTCTATGTCCCTAGAGGGATTTCTATGTCACTAGAGAGATTTCTAGGTCCCTAGAGGGATTTCAATGTCCCTAGAAGGATTTCTAGGTCCCTAGAGGGATAGATTTCTAGGTCCCTAGAGGGATTTCTATGTCCCTAGAGGGATTTCTATGTCCCTAGAGGGATTTCTATGTCCCTAGAGGGATTTCTATGTCCCTAGAGGGATAGATTTCTATGTCCCTAGAGGGATTTCATGTCCCTATAGGGATTTCTATGTCCCTAGAGGGATTTCTATGTCCCTAGAGGGATTTCTATGTCGCTAGAGGGATTTCTATGTCGCTAGAGGGATTTCTAGGTCCCTAGAGGGATTTCTAGGTCCCTAGAGAGAGAGATTTCTATGTCCCTAGAGGGATTTCTAGGTCCCTAGAGGGATTTCTAGGTCCCTAGAGGGATTTCTAGGTCCCTAGAGGGATAGATTTCTATGTCCCTAGAGGGATTTCTATGTCCCTAGAGAGATTTCTAGGTCCCTAGAGGGATTTCTATGTCCCTAGAGGGATTTCTAGGTCCCTAGAGGGATTTCTAGGTCCCTAGAGGGATTTCTAGGTCCCTAGAGAGAGAGATTTCTATGTCCCTAGAGGGATTTCTAGGTCCCTAGAGGGATTTCTAGGTCCCTAGAGGGATTTCTAGGTCCCTAGAGGGATAGATTTCTATGTCCCTAGAGGGATTTCTATGTCCCTAGAGAGATTTCTAGGTCCCTAGAGGGATTTCAATGTCCCTAGAGGGATTTCTAGGTCCCTAGAGGGATAGATTTCAATGTCCCTAGAGGGATTTCTAGGTCCCTAGAGGGATTTCTATGTCCCTAGAGGGATAGATTTCTATGTCCCTAGAGGGATTTCTAGGTCCCTAGAGGGATAGATTTCTAGGTCCCTAGAGGGATTTCAATGTCCCTAGAGGGATTTCTAGGTCCCTAGAGGGATTTCCATGTCCCTAGAGGGATTTCTAGGTCCCTAGAGGGAGAGATTTCTATGTCCCTAGAGGGATTTCTAGGTCCCTAGAGGGATTTCTAGGTCCCTAGAGGGATTTCTAGGTCCCTAGAGGGATAGATTTCTATGTCCCTAGAGGGATTTCTATGTCCCTAGAGAGATTTCTAGGTCCCTAGAGGGATTTCTAGGTCCCTAGATTGATTTCTAGGTCCCTAGAGAGAGAGATTTCTATGTCCCTAGAGGGATTTCTAGGTCCCTAGAGGGATTTCTAGGTCCCTAGACGGAATTTCTAGGTCCCTAGAGGGATTTCTAGGTCCCTAGAGGGATTTCTAGGTCCCTAGAGGGATTTCTAGGTCCCTAGAGGGATAGATTTCTATGTCCCTAGAGGGATTTCTATGTCCCTAGAGGGATTTCTAGGTCCCTAGAGAGAGAGATTTCTATGTCCCTAGAGGGATTTCTAGGTCCCTAGAGGGATTTCTAGGTCCCTAGAGGGATTTCTAGGTCCCTAGAGGGATTTCTAGGTCCCTAGAGGGATTTCTAGGTCCCTAGAGGGATAGATTTCTATGTCCCTAGAGGGATTTCTATGTCCCTAGAGAGATTTCTATGTCCCTAGAGAGATTTCTAGGTCCCTAGAGGGATTTCAATGTCCCTAGAGGGATTTCTAGGTCCCTAGAGGGATAGATTTCAATGTCCCTAGAGGGATTTCTAGGTCCCTAGAGGGATTTCTATGTCCCTAGAGGGATAGATTTCTATGTCCCTAGAGGGATTTCTATGTCGCTAGAGGGATTTCTATGTCCCTAGAGGGATTTCTAGGTCCCTAGAGGGATTTCTAGGTCCCTAGAGGGATAGATTTCTATGTCCCTAGAGGGATTTCTATGTCACTAGAGAGATTTCTAGGTCCCTAGAGGGATTTCAATGTCCCTAGAGGGATTTCTAGGTCCCTAGAGGGATAGATTTCTAGGTCCCTAGAGGGATTTCTATGTCCCTAGAGGGATTTCTATGTCCCTAGAGGGATTTCTATGTCCCTAGAGGGATTTCTATGTCCCTAGAGGGATAGATTTCTATGTCCCTAGAGGGATTTCATGTCCCTATAGGGATTTCTATGTCCCTAGAGGGATTTCTATGTCCCTAGAGGGATTTCTATGTCGCTAGAGGGATTTCTATGTCGCTAGAGGGATTTCTAGGTCCCTAGAGGGATTTCTAGGTCCCTAGAGAGAGAGATTTCTATGTCCCTAGAGGGATTTCTAGGTCCCTAGAGGGATTTCTAGGTCCCTAGAGGGATTTCTAGGTCCCTAGAGGGATAGATTTCTATGTCCCTAGAGGGATTTCTATGTCCCTAGAGAGATTTCTAGGTCCCTAGAGGGATTTCTATGTCCCTAGAGGGATTTCTAGGTCCCTAGAGGGATTTCTAGGTCCCTAGAGGGATTTCTAGGTCCCTAGAGAGAGAGATTTCTATGTCCCTAGAGGGATTTCTAGGTCCCTAGAGGGATTTCTAGGTCCCTAGAGGGATTTCTAGGTCCCTAGAGGGATAGATTTCTATGTCCCTAGAGGGATTTCTATGTCCCTAGAGAGATTTCTAGGTCCCTAGAGGGATTTCAATGTCCCTAGAGGGATTTCTAGGTCCCTAGAGGGATAGATTTCAATGTCCCTAGAGGGATTTCTAGGTCCCTAGAGGGATTTCTATGTCCCTAGAGGGATAGATTTCTATGTCCCTAGAGGGATTTCTATGTCGCTAGAGGGATTTCTATGTCCCTAGAGGGATTTCTAGGTCCCTAGAGGGATTTCTAGGTCCCTAGAGGGATAGATTTCTATGTCCCTAGAGGGATTTCTATGTCACTAGAGAGATTTCTAGGTCCCTAGAGGGATTTCAATATCCCTAGAGGGATTTCTAGGTCCCTAGAGGGATAGATTTCTAGGTCCCTAGAGGGATTTCTATGTCCCTAGAGGGATTTCTAGGTCCCTAGAGAGAGAGATTTCTATGTCCCTAGAGGGATTTCTAGGTCCCTAGAGGGATTTCTAGGTCCCTAGAGGGATTTCTAGGTCCCTAGAGGGATAGATTTCTATGTCCCTAGAGGGATTTCTATGTCCCTAGAGAGATTTCTAGGTCCCTAGAGGGATTTCTAGGTCCCTAGATTGATTTCTAGGTCCCTAGAGAGAGAGATTTCTATGTCCCTAGAGGGATTTCTAGGTCCCTAGAGGGATTTCTAGGTCCCTAGAGGGATTTCTAGGTCCCTAGAGGGATTTCTAGGTCCCTAGAGGGATTTCTAGGTCTCTAGAGGGATTTCTATGTCCCTAGAGGGATAGATTTCTATGTCCCTAGAGGGATTTCTATGTCCCTATAGGGATTTCTATGTCCCTAGAGGGATTTCTATGTCCCTAGAGGGATTTCTATGTCCCTAGAGAGAGAGATTTCTATGTCCCTAGAGGGATTTCTAGGTCCCTAGAGAGAGAGATTTCTATGTCCCTAGAGGGATTTCTAGGTCCCTAGAAGGATTTCTAGGTCCCTAGAGGGATTTCTAGGCCCCTAGAGGGATAGATTTCTATGTCCCTAGAGGGATTTCTATGTCACTAGAGAGATTTCTAGGTCCCTAGAGGGATTTCTATGTCCCTAGAGGGATAGATTTCTATGTCCCTAGAGGGATTTCTATGTCCCTATAGGGATTTCTATGTCCCTAGAGGAATTTCTATGTCCCTAGAGGGATTTCTATGTCGCTAGAGGGATTTCTATGTCGCTAGAGGGATTTCTAGGTCCCTAGAGGGATTTCTAGGTCCCTAGAGAGAGAGATTTCTATGTCCCTAGAGGGATTTCTAGGTCCCTAGAGAGAGAGATTTCTATGTCCCTAGAGGGATTTCTAGGTCCCTAGAGGGATTTCTAGGTCCCTAGAGGGATTTCTAGGTCCCTAGAGGGATAGATTTCTATGTCCCTAGAGGGATTTCTATGTCCCTAGAGAGATTTCTAGGTCCCTAGAGGGATTTCTAGGTCCCTAGAGGGATTTCAATGTCCCTAGAGGGATTTCTAGGTCCCTAGAGGGATTTCTAGGTCCCTAGAGGGATTTCTATGTCCCTAGAGGGATAGATTTCTATGTCCCTAGAGGGATTTCTATGTCCCTAGAGGGATTTCTATGTCCCTAGAGGGATTTCTAGGTCCCTAGAGGGATTTCTAGGTCCCTAGAGGGATTTCTATGTCCCTAGAGGGATAGATTTCTATGTCCCTAGAGGGATTTCTATGTCCCTAGAGGGATTTCTATGTCCCTAGAGGGATTTCTAGGTCCCTAGAGGGATTTCTATGTCCCTAGAGGGATAGATTTATATGTCCCTAGAGGGATTTCTATGTCCATAGAGGGATTTCTATGTCCCTAGAGGGATTTCTAGGTCCCTAGAGGGATAGATTTCTATGTCCTTAGAGGGTTTTCTAGGTCCCTAGAGGGATTTCTATGTCCCTAGAGCGATAGATTTCTATGTCCCTAGAGGGATTTCTATGTCGCTAGAGGGATTTCTATGTCGCTAGAGGGATTTCTAGGTCCCTAGAGGGATAGATTTCTAGGTCCCTAGAGGGATTTCAATGTCCCTAGAGGGATTTCTAGGTCCCTAGAGGGATAGATTTCTAGGTCCCTAGAGGGATTTCAATGTCCCTAGAGGGATTTCTAGGTCCCTAGAGGGATTTCAATGTCCCTAGAGGGATTTCTAGGTCCCTAGAGGGAGAGATTTCTATGTCCCTAGAGGGATTTCTAGGTCCCTAGAGGGATTTCTAGGTCCCTAGAGGGATTTCTAGGTCCCTAGAGGGATAGATTTCTATGTCCCTAGAGGGATTTCTATGTCCCTAGAGAGATTTCTAGGTCCCTAGAGGGATTTCTAGGTCCCTAGATTGATTTCTAGGTCCCTAGAGGGATTTCAATGTCCCTAGAGGGATTTCTAGGTCCCTAGAGGGATTTCTAGGTCCCTAGAGGGATTTCTAGGTCCCTAGAGGGATTTCTAGGTCCCTAGAGGGATAGATTTCTATGTCCCTAGAGGGATTTCTATGTCCCTAGAGAGATTTCTATGTCCCTAGAGAGATTTCTAGGTCCCTAGAGGGATTTCAATGTCCCTAGAGGGATTTCTAGGTCCCTAGAGGGATAGATTTCAATGTCCCTAGAGGGATTTCTAGGTCCCTAGAGGGATTTCTATGTCCCTAGAGGGATAGATTTCTATGTCCCTAGAGGGATTTCTATGTCGCTAGAGGGATTTCTATGTCCCTAGAGGGATTTCTAGGTCCCTAGAGGGATTTCTAGGTCCCTAGAGGGATAGATTTCTATGTCCCTAGAGGGATTTCTATGTCACTAGAGAGATTTCTAGGTCCCTAGAGGGATTTCAATGTCCCTAGAGGGATTTCTAGGTCCCTAGAGGGATAGATTTCTAGGTCCCTAGAGGGATTTCTATGTCCCTAGAGGGATTTCAATGTCCCTAGAGGGATTTCTATGTCCCTAGAGGGATTTCTATGTCCCTAGAGGGATAGATTTCTATGTCCCTAGAGGGATTTCTATGTCCCTAGAGGGATTTCTAGGTCCCTAGAGGGATTTCTATGTCCCTAGAGGGATAGATTTATATGTCCCTAGAGGGATTTCTATGTCCATAGAGGGATTTCTATGTCCCTAGAGGGATTTCTAGGTCCCTAGAGGGATAGATTTCTATGTCGCTAGAGGGATTTCTAGGTCCCTAGAGGGATTTCTAGGTCCCTAGAGAGAGAGATTTCTATGTCCCTAGAGGGATTTCTAGGTCCCTAGAGAGAGAGATTTCTATGTCCCTAGAGGGATTTCTAGGTCCCTAGAGGGATTTCTAGGTCCCTAGAGGGATTTCTAGGTCCCTAGAGGGATAGATTTCTATGTCCCTAGAGGGATTTCTATGTCCCTAGAGAGAGAGATTTCTATGTCCCTAGAGGGATTTCTAGGTCCCTAGAGAGAGAGATTTCTATGTCCCTAGAGGGATTTCTAGGTCCCTAGAGGGATTTCTAGGTCCCTAGAGGGATAGATTTCTATGTCCCTAGAGGGATTTCTATGTCCCTAGAGAGATTTATAGGTCCCTAGAGGGATTTCTAGGTCCCTAGAGGGATTTCAATGTCCCTAGAGGGATTTCTAGGTCCCTAGAGGGATTTCTAGGTCCCTAGAGGGATTTCTATGTCCCTAGAGGGATAGATTTCTATGTCCCTAGAGGGATTTCTATGTCCCTAGAGGGATTTCTATGTCCCTAGAGGGATTTCTAGGTCCCTAGAGGGATTTCTATGTCCCTAGAGGGATAGATTTATATGTCCCTAGAGGGATTTCTATGTCCATAGAGGGATTTCTATGTCCCTAGAGGGATTTCTAGGTCCCTAGAGGGATAGATTTCTATGTCCCTAGAGGGATTTCTAGGTCCCTAGAGGGATTTCTAGGTCCCTAGAGAGAGAGATTTCTATGTCCCTAGAGGGATTTCTAGGTCCCTAGAGAGAGAGATTTCTATGTCCCTAGAGGGATTTCTAGGTCCCTAGAGGGATTTCTAGGTCCCTAGAGGGATTTCTAGGTCCCTAGAGGGATAGATTTCTATGTCCCTAGAGGGATTTCTATGTCCCTAGAGAGATTTCTAGGTCCCTAGAGGGATTTCTATGTCCCTAGAGGGATTTCTAGGTCCCTAGAGGGATTTCTAGGTCCCTAGAGGGATTTCAATGTCCCTAGAGGGATTTCTAGGTCCCTAGAGGGATTTCTAGGTCCCTAGAGGGATTTCTATGTCCCTAGAGGGATAGATTTCTATGTCCCTAGAGGGATTTCTATGTCCCTAGAGGGATTTCTATGTCCCTAGAGGGATTTCTAGGTCCCTAGAGGGATTTCTATGTCCCTAGAGGGATAGATTTATATGTCCCTAGAGGGATTTCTATGTCCATAGAGGGATTTCTATGTCCCTAGAGGGATTTCTAGGTCCCTAGAGGGATAGATTTCTATGTCCTTAGAGGGATTTCTAGGTCCCTAGAGGGATTTCTATGTCCCTAGAGCGATAGATTTCTATGTCCCTAGAGGGATTTCTATGTCGCTAGAGGGATTTCTATGTCGCTAGAGGGATTTCTAGGTCCCTAGAGGGATAGATTTCTAGGTCCCTAGAGGGATTTCAATGTCCCTAGAGGGATTTCTAGGTCCCTAGAGGGATAGATTTCTAGGTCCCTAGAGGGATTTCAATGTCCCTAGAGGGATTTCTAGGTCCCTAGAGGGATTTCCATGTCCCTAGAGGGATTTCTAGGTCCCTAGAGGGAGAGATTTCTATGTCCCTAGAGGGATTTCTAGGTCCCTAGAGGGATTTCTAGGTCCCTAGAGGGATTTCTAGGTCCCTAGAGGGATAGATTTCTATGTCCCTAGAGGGATTTCTATGTCCCTAGAGAGATTTCTAGGTCCCTAGAGGGATTTCTAGGTCCCTAGATTGATTTCTAGGTCCCTAGAGAGAGAGATTTCTATGTCCCTAGAGGGATTTCTAGGTCCCTAGAGGGATTTCTAGGTCCCTAGAGGGATTTCTAGGTCCCTAGAGGGATTTCTAGGTCCCTAGAGGGATAGATTTCTATGTCCCTAGAGGGATTTCTATGTCCCTAGAGGGATTTCTAGGTCCCTAGAGAGAGAGATTTCTATGTCCCTAGAGGGATTTCTAGGTCCCTAGAGGGATTTCTAGGTCCCTAGAGGGATTTCTAGGTCCCTAGAGGGATTTCTAGGTCCCTAGAGGGATTTCTAGGTCCCTAGAGGGATAGATTTCTATGTCCCTAGAGGGATTTCTATGTCCCTAGAGAGATTTCTATGTCCCTAGAGAGATTTCTAGGTCCCTAGAGGGATTTCAATGTCCCTAGAGGGATTTCTAGGTCCCTAGAGGGATAGATTTCAATGTCCCTAGAGGGATTTCTAGGTCCCTAGAGGGATTTCTATGTCCCTAGAGGGATAGATTTCTATGTCCCTAGAGGGATTTCTATGTCGCTAGAGGGATTTCTATGTCCCTAGAGGGATTTCTAGGTCCCTAGAGGGATTTCTAGGTCCCTAGAGGGATAGATTTCTATGTCCCTAGAGGGATTTCTATGTCACTAGAGAGATTTCTAGGTCCCTAGAGGGATTTCAATGTCCCTAGAAGGATTTCTAGGTCCCTAGAGGGATAGATTTCTAGGTCCCTAGAGGGATTTCTATGTCCCTAGAGGGATTTCTATGTCCCTAGAGGGATTTCTATGTCCCTAGAGGGATTTCTAGGTCCCTAGAGGGATTTCTAGGTCCCTAGAGGGATAGATTTCTATGTCCCTAGAGGGATTTCTATGTCCCTAGAGAGATTTCTAGGTCCCTAGAGGGATTTCTAGGTCCCTAGATTGATTTCTAGGTCCCTAGAGAGAGAGATTTCTATGTCCCTAGAGGGATTTCTAGGTCCCTAGAGGGATTTCTAGGTCCCTAGAGGGATTTCTAGGTCCCTAGAGGGATTTCTAGGTCCCTAGAGGGATAGATTTCTATGTCCCTAGAGGGATTTCTATGTCCCTAGAGGGATTTCTAGGTCCCTAGAGAGAGAGATTTCTATGTCCCTAGAGGGATTTCTAGGTCCCTAGAGGGATTTCTAGGTCCCTAGAGGGATTTCTAGGTCCCTAGAGGGATTTCTAGGTCCCTAGAGGGATTTCTAGGTCCCTAGAGGGATAGATTTCTATGTCCCTAGAGGGATTTCTATGTCCCTAGAGAGATTTCTATGTCCCTAGAGAGATTTCTAGGTCCCTAGAGGGATTTCAATGTCCCTAGAGGGATTTCTAGGTCCCTAGAGGGATAGATTTCAATGTCCCTAGAGGGATTTCTAGGTCCCTAGAGGGATTTCTATGTCCCTAGAGGGATAGATTTCTATGTCCCTAGAGGGATTTCTATGTCGCTAGAGGGATTTCTATGTCCCTAGAGGGATTTCTAGGTCCCTAGAGGGATTTCTAGGTCCCTAGAGGGATAGATTTCTATGTCCCTAGAGGGATTTCTATGTCACTAGAGAGATTTCTAGGTCCCTAGAGGGATTTCAATGTCCCTAGAAGGATTTCTTGGTCCCTAGAGGGATAGATTTCTAGGTCGCTAGAGGGATTTCTATGTCCCTAGAGGGATTTCTATGTCCCTAGAGGGATTTCTATGTCCCTAGAGGGATTTCTATGTCCCTAGAGGGATAGATTTCTATGTCCCTAGAGGGATTTCATGTCCCTATAGGGATTTCTATGTCCCTAGAGGGATTTCTATGTCCCTAGAGGGATTTCTATGTCGCTAGAGGGATTTCTATGTCGCTAGAGGGATTTCTAGGTCCCTAGAGGGATTTCTAGGTCCCTAGAGAGAGAGATTTCTATGTCCCTAGAGGGATTTCTAGGTCCCTAGAGGGATTTCTAGGTCCCTAGAGGGATTTCTAGGTCCCTAGAGGGATAGATTTCTATGTCCCTAGAGGGATTTCTATGTCCCTAGAGAGATTTCTAGGTCCCTAGAGGGATTTCTATGTCCCTAGAGGGATTTCTAGGTCCCTAGAGGGATTTCTAGGTCCCTAGAGGGATTTCTAGGTCCCTAGAGAGAGAGATTTCTATGTCCCTAGAGGGATTTCTAGGTCCCTAGAGGGATTTCTAGGTCCCTAGAGGGATTTCTAGGTCCCTAGAGGGATAGATTTCTATGTCCCTAGAGGGATTTCTATGTCCCTAGAGAGATTTCTAGGTCCCTAGAGGGATTTCAATGTCCCTAGAGGGATTTCTAGGTCCCTAGAGGGATAGATTTCAATGTCCCTAGAGGGATTTCTAGGTCCCTAGAGGGATTTCTATGTCCCTAGAGGGATAGATTTCTATGTCCCTAGAGGGATTTCTAGGTCCCTAGAGGGATAGATTTCTAGGTCCCTAGAGGGATTTCAATGTCCCTAGAGGGATTTCTAGGTCCCTAGAGGGATTTCCATGTCCCTAGAGGGATTTCTAGGTCCCTAGAGGGAGAGATTTCTATGTCCCTAGAGGGATTTCTAGGTCCCTAGAGGGATTTCTAGGTCCCTAGAGGGATTTCTAGGTCCCTAGAGGGATAGATTTCTATGTCCCTAGAGGGATTTCTATGTCCCTAGAGAGATTTCTAGGTCCCTAGAGGGATTTCTAGGTCCCTAGATTGATTTCTAGGTCCCTAGAGAGAGAGATTTCTATGTCCCTAGAGGGATTTCTAGGTCCCTAGAGGGATTTCTAGGTCCCTAGACGGAATTTCTAGGTCCCTAGAGGGATTTCTAGGTCCCTAGAGGGATTTCTAGGTCCCTAGAGGGATTTCTAGGTCCCTAGAGGGATTTCTAGGTCCCTAGAGGGATAGATTTCTATGTCCCTAGAGGGATTTCTATGTCCCTAGAGGGATTTCTAGGTCCCTAGAGAGAGAGATTTCTATGTCCCTAGAGGGATTTCTAGGTCCCTAGAGGGATTTCTAGGTCCCTAGAGGGATTTCTAGGTCCCTAGAGGGATTTCTAGGTCCCTAGAGGGATTTCTAGGTCCCTAGAGGGATAGATTTCTATGTCCCTAGAGGGATTTCTATGTCCCTAGAGAGATTTCTATGTCCCTAGAGAGATTTCTAGGTCCCTAGAGGGATTTCAATGTCCCTAGAGGGATTTCTAGGTCCCTAGAGGGATAGATTTCAATGTCCCTAAAGGGATTTCTAGGTCCCTAGAGGGATTTCTATGTCCCTAGAGGGATAGATTTCTATGTCCCTAGAGGGATTTCTATGTCGCTAGAGGGATTTCTATGTCCCTAGAGGGATTTCTAGGTCCCTAGAGGGATTTCTAGGTCCCTAGAGGGATAGATTTCTATGTCCCTAGAGGGATTTCTATGTCACTAGAGAGATTTCTAGGTCCCTAGAGGGATTTCAATGTCCCTAGAGGGATTTCTAGGTCCCTAGAGGGATAGATTTCTAGGTCCCTAGAGGGATTTCTATGTCCCTAGAGGGATTTCTATGTCCCTAGAGGGATTTCTATGTCCCTAGAGGGATTTCTATGTCCCTAGAGGGATAGATTTCTATGTCCCTAGAGGGATTTCATGTCCCTATAGGGATTTCTATGTCCCTAGAGGGATTTCTATGTCCCTAGAGGGATTTCTATGTCGCTAGAGGGATTTCTATGTCGCTAGAGGGATTTCTAGGTCCCTAGAGGGATTTCTAGGTCCCTAGAGAGAGAGATTTCTATGTCCCTAGAGGGATTTCTAGGTCCCTAGAGGGATTTCTAGGTCCCTAGAGGGATTTCTAGGTCCCTAGAGGGATAGATTTCTATGTCCCTAGAGGGATTTCTATGTCCCTAGAGAGATTTCTAGGTCCCTAGAGGGATTTCTATGTCCCTAGAGGGATTTCTAGGTCCCTAGAGGGATTTCTAGGTCCCTAGAGGGATTTCTAGGTCCCTAGAGAGAGAGATTTCTATGTCCCTAGAGGGATTTCTAGGTCCCTAGAGGGATTTCTAGGTCCCTAGAGGGATTTCTAGGTCCCTAGAGGGATAGATTTCTATGTCCCTAGAGGGATTTCTATGTCCCTAGAGAGATTTCTAGGTCCCTAGAGGGATTTCAATGTCCCTAGAGGGATTTCTAGGTCCCTAGAGGGATAGATTTCAATGTCCCTAGAGGGATTTCTAGGTCCCTAGAGGGATTTCTATGTCCCTAGAGGGATAGATTTCTATGTCCCTAGAGGGATTTCTATGTCGCTAGAGGGATTTCTATGTCCCTAGAGGGATTTCTAGGTCCCTAGAGGGATTTCTAGGTCCCTAGAGGGATAGATTTCTATGTCCCTAGAGGGATTTCTATGTCACTAGAGAGATTTCTAGGTCCCTAGAGGGATTTCAATATCCCTAGAGGGATTTCTAGGTCCCTAGAGGGATAGATTTCTAGGTCCCTAGAGGGATTTCTATGTCCCTAGAGGGATTTCTAGGTCCCTAGAGAGAGAGATTTCTATGTCCCTAGAGGGATTTCTAGGTCCCTAGAGGGATTTCTAGGTCCCTAGAGGGATTTCTAGGTCCCTAGAGGGATAGATTTCTATGTCCCTAGAGGGATTTCTATGTCCCTAGAGAGATTTCTAGGTCCCTAGAGGGATTTCTAGGTCCCTAGATTGATTTCTAGGTCCCTAGAGAGAGAGATTTCTATGTCCCTAGAGGGATTTCTAGGTCCCTAGAGGGATTTCTAGGTCCCTAGAGGGATTTCTAGGTCCCTAGAGGGATTTCTAGGTCCCTAGAGGGATTTCTAGGTCTCTAGAGGGATTTCTATGTCCCTAGAGGGATAGATTTCTATGTCCCTAGAGGGATTTCTATGTCCCTATAGGGATTTCTATGTCCCTAGAGGGATTTCTATGTCCCTAGAGGGATTTCTATGTCCCTAGAGAGAGAGATTTCTATGTCCCTAGAGGGATTTCTAGGTCCCTAGAGAGAGAGATTTCTATGTCCCTAGAGGGATTTCTAGGTCCCTAGAAGGATTTCTAGGTCCCTAGAGGGATTTCTAGGCCCCTAGAGGGATAGATTTCTATGTCCCTAGAGGGATTTCTATGTCACTAGAGAGATTTCTAGGTCCCTAGAGGGATTTCTATGTCCCTAGAGGGATAGATTTCTATGTCCCTAGAGGGATTTCTATGTCCCTATAGGGATTTCTATGTCCCTAGAGGAATTTCTATGTCCCTAGAGGGATTTCTATGTCGCTAGAGGGATTTCTATGTCGCTAGAGGGATTTCTAGGTCCCTAGAGGGATTTCTAGGTCCCTAGAGAGAGAGATTTCTATGTCCCTAGAGGGATTTCTAGGTCCCTAGAGAGAGAGATTTCTATGTCCCTAGAGGGATTTCTAGGTCCCTAGAGGGATTTCTAGGTCCCTAGAGGGATTTCTAGGTCCCTAGAGGGATAGATTTCTATGTCCCTAGAGGGATTTCTATGTCCCTAGAGAGATTTCTAGGTCCCTAGAGGGATTTCTAGGTCCCTAGAGGGATTTCAATGTCCCTAGAGGGATTTCTAGGTCCCTAGAGGGATTTCTAGGTCCCTAGAGGGATTTCTATGTCCCTAGAGGGATAGATTTCTATGTCCCTAGAGGGATTTCTATGTCCCTAGAGGGATTTCTATGTCCCTAGAGGGATTTCTAGGTCCCTAGAGGGATTTCTATGTCCCTAGAGGGATAGATTTATATGTCCCTAGAGGGATTTCTATGTCCATAGAGGGATTTCTATGTCCCTAGAGGGATTTCTAGGTCCCTAGAGGGATAGATTTCTATGTCCCTAGAGGGATTTCTAGGTCCCTAGAGGGATTTCTAGGTCCCTAGAGAGAGAGATTTCTATGTCCCTAGAGGGATTTCTAGGTCCCTAGAGAGAGAGATTTCTATGTCCCTAGAGGGATTTCTAGGTCCCTAGAGGGATTTCTAGGTCCCTAGAGGGATTTCTAGGTCCCTAGAGGGATAGATTTCTATGTCCCTAGAGGGATTTCTATGTCCCTAGAGAGATTTCTAGGTCCCTAGAGGGATTTCTATGTCCCTAGAGGGATTTCTAGGTCCCTAGAGGGATTTCTAGGTCCCTAGAGGGATTTCAATGTCCCTAGAGGGATTTCTAGGTCCCTAGAGGGATTTCTAGGTCCCTAGAGGGATTTCTATGTCCCTAGAGGGATAGATTTCTATGTCCCTAGAGGGATTTCTATGTCCCTAGAGGGATTTCTATGTCCCTAGAGGGATTTCTAGGTCCCTAGAGGGATTTCTATGTCCCTAGAGGGATAGATTTATATGTCCCTAGAGGGATTTCTATGTCCATAGAGGGATTTCTATGTCCCTAGAGGGATTTCTAGGTCCCTAGAGGGATAGATTTCTATGTCCTTAGAGGGTTTTCTAGGTCCCTAGAGGGATTTCTATGTCCCTAGAGCGATAGATTTCTATGTCCCTAGAGGGATTTCTATGTCGCTAGAGGGATTTCTATGTCGCTAGAGGGATTTCTAGGTCCCTAGAGGGATAGATTTCTAGGTCCCTAGAGGGATTTCAATGTCCCTAGAGGGATTTCTAGGTCCCTAGAGGGATAGATTTCTAGGTCCCTAGAGGGATTTCAATGTCCCTAGAGGGATTTCTAGGTCCCTAGAGGGATTTCAATGTCCCTAGAGGGATTTCTAGGTCCCTAGAGGGAGAGATTTCTATGTCCCTAGAGGGATTTCTAGGTCCCTAGAGGGATTTCTAGGTCCCTAGAGGGATTTCTAGGTCCCTAGAGGGATAGATTTCTATGTCCCTAGAGGGATTTCTATGTCCCTAGAGAGATTTCTAGGTCCCTAGAGGGATTTCTAGGTCCCTAGATTGATTTCTAGGTCCCTAGAGGGATTTCAATGTCCCTAGAGGGATTTCTAGGTCCCTAGAGGGATTTCTAGGTCCCTAGAGGGATTTCTAGGTCCCTAGAGGGATTTCTAGGTCCCTAGAGGGATAGATTTCTATGTCCCTAGAGGGATTTCTATGTCCCTAGAGAGATTTCTATGTCCCTAGAGAGATTTCTAGGTCCCTAGAGGGATTTCAATGTCCCTAGAGGGATTTCTAGGTCCCTAGAGGGATAGATTTCAATGTCCCTAGAGGGATTTCTAGGTCCCTAGAGGGATTTCTATGTCCCTAGAGGGATAGATTTCTATGTCCCTAGAGGGATTTCTATGTCGCTAGAGGGATTTCTATGTCCCTAGAGGGATTTCTAGGTCCCTAGAGGGATTTCTAGGTCCCTAGAGGGATAGATTTCTATGTCCCTAGAGGGATTTCTATGTCACTAGAGAGATTTCTAGGTCCCTAGAGGGATTTCAATGTCCCTAGAGGGATTTCTAGGTCCCTAGAGGGATAGATTTCTAGGTCCCTAGAGGGATTTCTATGTCCCTAGAGGGATTTCAATGTCCCTAGAGGGATTTCTATGTCCCTAGAGGGATTTCTATGTCCCTAGAGGGATAGATTTCTATGTCCCTAGAGGGATTTCTATGTCCCTAGAGGGATTTCTAGGTCCCTAGAGGGATTTCTATGTCCCTAGAGGGATAGATTTATATGTCCCTAGAGGGATTTCTATGTCCATAGAGGGATTTCTATGTCCCTAGAGGGATTTCTAGGTCCCTAGAGGGATAGATTTCTATGTCGCTAGAGGGATTTCTAGGTCCCTAGAGGGATTTCTAGGTCCCTAGAGAGAGAGATTTCTATGTCCCTAGAGGGATTTCTAGGTCCCTAGAGAGAGAGATTTCTATGTCCCTAGAGGGATTTCTAGGTCCCTAGAGGGATTTCTAGGTCCCTAGAGGGATTTCTAGGTCCCTAGAGGGATAGATTTCTATGTCCCTAGAGGGATTTCTATGTCCCTAGAGAGATTTCTAGGTCCCTAGAGGGATTTCTATGTCCCTAGAGGGATTTCTAGGTCCCTAGAGGGATTTCAATGTCCCTAGAGGGATTTCTAGGTCCCTAGAGGGATTTCTAGGTCCCTAGAGGGATTTCTATGTCCCTAGAGGGATAGATTTCTATGTCCCTAGAGGGATTTCTATGTCCCTAGAGGGATTTCTATGTCCCTAGAGGGATTTCTAGGTCCCTAGAGGGATTTCTAGGTCCCTAGAGGGATTTCTAGGTCCCTAGAGGGATAGATTTCTAGGTCCCTAGAGGGATTTCAATGTCCCTAGAGGGATTTCTAGGTCCCTAGAGGGATTTCAATGTCCCTAGAGGGATTTCTAGGTCCCTAGAGGGATAGATTTCTAGGTCCCTAGAGGGATTTCTATGTCCCTAGAGGGATTTCTAGGTCCCTAGAGGGATAGATTTCTAGGTCCCTAGAGGGATTTCTATGTCCCTAGAGGGATTTCTATGTCCCTAGAGGGATTTCTATGTCCCTAGAGGGATTTCTATGTCCCTAGAGGGATAGATTTCTATGTCCCTAGAGGGATTTCTATGTCCCTAGAGGGATTTCTAGGTCCCTAGAGAGAGAGATTTCTATGTCCCTAGAGGGATTTCTAGGTCCCTAGAGGGATTTCTAGGTCCCTAGAGGGATTTCTAGGTCCCTAGAGGGATTTCTAGGTCCCTAGAGGGATAGATTTCTATGTCCCTAGAGAGATTTCTATGTCCCTAGAGAGATTTCTAGGTCCCTAGAGGGATTTCAATGTCCCTAGAGGGATAGATTTCAATGTCCCTAGAGGGATTTCTAGGTCCCTAGATGGATTTCTATGTCCCTAGAGGGATAGATTTCTATGTCCCTAGAGGGATTTCTATGTCGCTAGAGGGATTTCTATGTCCCTAGAGGGATTTCTAGGTCCCTAGAGGGATTTCTAGGTCCCTAGAGGGATAGATTTCTATGTCCCTAGAGGGATTTCTATGTCACTAGAGAGATTTCTAGGTCCCTAGAGGGATTTCAATGTCCCTAGAGGGATTTCTAGGTCCCTAGAGGGATAGATTTCTAGGTCCCTAGAGGGATTTCTATGTCCCTAGAGGGATTTCTATGTCCCTAGAGGGATTTCTATGTCCCTAGAGGGATTTCTATGTCCCTAGAGGGATAGATTTCTATGTCCCTAGAGGGATTTCTATGTCCCTATAGGGATTTCTATGTCCCTAGAGGGATTTCTATGTCCCTAGAGGGATTTCTATGTCGCTAGAGGGATTTCTATGTCGCTAGAGGGATTTCTAGGTCCCTAGAGGGATTTCTAGGTCCCTAGAGAGAGAGATTTCTATGTCCCTAGAGGGATTTCTAGGTCCCTAGAGGGATTTCTAGGTCCCTAGAGGGATTTCTAGGTCCCTAGAGGGATTTCTAGGTCCCTAGAGGGATAGATTTCTATGTCCCTAGAGGGATTTCTATGTCCCTAGAGAGATTTCTAGGTCCCTAGAGGGATTTCTATGTCCCTAGAGGGATTTCTAGGTCCCTAGAGGGATTTCTAGGTCCCTAGAGGGATTTCTAGGTCCCTAGAGAGAGAGATTTCTATGTCCCTAGAGGGATTTCTAGGTCCCTAGAGGGATTTCTAGGTCCCTAGAGGGATTTCTAGGTCCCTAGAGGGATAGATTTCTATGTCCCTAGAGGGATTTCTATGTCCCTAGAGAGATTTCTAGGTCCCTAGAGGGATTTCTATGTCCCTAGAGGGATTTCTAGGTCCCTAGAGGGATTTCTAGGTCCCTAGAGGGATTTCAATGTCCCTAGAGGGATTTCTAGGTCCCTAGAGGGATTTCTAGGTCCCTAGAGGGATTTCTATGTCCCTAGAGGGATAGATTTCTATGTCCCTAGAGGGATTTCTATGTCCCTAGAGGGATTTCTATGTCCTTAGAGGGATTTCTAGGTCCCTAGAGGGATTTCTATGTCCCTAGAGGGATAGATTTATATGTCCCTAGAGGGATTTCTATGTCCATAGAGGGATTTCTATGTCCCTAGAGGGATTTCTAGGTCCCTAGAGGGATAGATTTCTATGTCCCTAGAGGGATTTCTAGGTCCCTAGAGGGATTTCTATGTCCCTAGAGCGATAGATTTCTATGTCCCTAGAGGGATTTCTATGTCGCTAGAGGGATTTCTATGTCGCTAGAGGGATTTCTAGGTCCCTAGAGGGATTTCTAGGTCCCTAGAGAGAGAGATTTCTATGTCCCTAGAGGGATTTCTAGGTCCCTAGAGAGAGAGATTTCTATGTCCCTAGAGGGATTTCTAGGTCCCTAGAGGGATTTCTAGGTCCCTAGAGGGATAGATTTCTAGGTCCCTAGAGGGATTTCAATGTCCCTAGAGGGATTTCTAGGTCCCTAGAGGGATAGATTTCTAGGTCCCTAGAGGGATTTCAATGTCCCTAGAGGGATTTCTAGGTCCCTAGAGGGATTTCAATGTCCCTAGAGGGATTTCTAGGTCCCTAGGGGGATAGATTTCTAGGTCCCTAGAGGGATTTCTATGTCCCTAGAGGGATTTCTATGTCCCTAGAGGGATTTCTATGTCCCTAGAGGGATTTCTATGTCCCTAGAGGGATAGATTTCTATGTCCCTAGAGGGATTTCTATGTCCCTAGAGGGATTTCTAGGTCCCTAGAGGGATTTCTAGGTCCCTAGAGGGATTTCTTGGTCCCTAGAGGGATTTCTAGGTCCCTAGAGGGATTTCTAGGTCCCTAGAGGGATTTCTAGGTCCCTAGAGGGATAGATTTCTATGTCCCTAGAGGGATTTCTATGTCCCTAGAGAGATTTCTATGTCCCTAGAGAGATTTCTAGGTCCCTAGAGGGATTTCAATGTCCCTAGAGGGATTTCTAGGTCCCTAGAGGGATAGATTTCAATGTCCCTAGAGGGATTTCTAGGTCCCTAGAGGGATTTCTATGTCCCTAGAGGGATAGATTTCTATGTCCCTAGAGGGATTTCTATGTCGCTAGAGGGATTTCTATGTCCCTAGAGGGATTTCTAGGTCCCTAGAGGGATAGATTTCTATGTCCCTAGAGGGATTTCTATGTCACTAGAGAGATTTCTAGGTCCCTAGAGGGATTTCAATGTCCCTAGAGGGATTTTTAGGTCCCTAGAGGGATAGATTTCTAGGTCCCTAGAGGGATTTCTATGTCCCTAGAGGGATTTCAATGTCCCTAGAGGGATTTCTATGTCCCTAGAGGGATTTCTATGTCCCTAGAGGGATAGATTTCTATTTCCCTAGAGGGATTTCTATGTCCCTATAGGGATTTCTATGTCCCTAGAGGGATTTCTATGTCCCTAGAGGGATTTCTAGGTCCCTAGAGGGATAGATTTCTATGTCCCTAGAGGGATTTCTATGTCCCTAGAGGGATTTCTATGTCCCTAGAGGGATTTCTATGTCCCTAGAGGGATAGATTTCTATGTCCCTAGAGGGATTTCTATGTCCCTAGAGGGATTTCTAGGTCCCTAGAGAGAGAGATTTCTATGTCCCTAGAGGGATTTCTAGGTCCCTAGAGGGATTTCTAGGTCCCTAGAGGGATTTCTAGGTCCCTAGAGGGATTTCTAGGTCCCTAGAGGGATTTCTAGGTCCCTAGAGGGATTTCTAGGTCCCTAGAGGGATAGATTTCTATGTCCCTAGAGGGATTTCTATGTCCCTAGAGAGATTTCTATGTCCCTAGAGAGATTTCTAGGTCCCTAGAGGGATTTCAATGTCCCTAGAGTGATTTCTAGGTCCCTAGAGGGATAGATTTCAATGTCCCTAGAGGGATTTCTAGGTCCCTAGAGGGATTTCTATGTCCCTAGAGGGATAGATTTCTATGTCCCTAGAGGGATTTCTATGTCGCTAGAGGGATTTCTATGTCCCTAGAGGGATTTCTAGGTCCCTAGAGGGATTTCTAGGTCCCTAGAGGGATAGATTTCTATGTCCCTAGAGGGATTTCTATGTCACTAGAGAGATTTCTAGGTCCCTAGAGGGATTTCAATGTCCCTAGAGGGATTTCTAGGTCCCTAGAGGGATAGATTTCTAGGTCCCTAGAGGGATTTCTAGGTCCCTAGAGGGATTTCTATGTCCCTAGAGGGAAAGATTTCTATGTCCCTAGAGGGATTTCTATGTCGCTAGAGGGATTTCTATGTCCCTAGAGGGATTTCTAGGTCCCTAGAGGGATTTCTAGGTCCCTAGAGGGATAGATTTCTAGGTCCCTAGAGGGATTTCAATGTCCCTAGAGGGATTTCTAGGTCCCTAGAGGGATTTCAATGTCCCTAGAGGGATTTCTAGGTCCCTAGAGGGATAGATTTCTAGGTCCCTAGAGGGATTTCTATGTCCCTAGAGGGATTTCTATGTCCCTAGAGGGATTTCTATGTCCCTATAGGGATTTCTATGTCCCTAGAGGGATTTCTATGTCCCTAGAGGGATAGATTTCTATGTCCCTAGAGGGATTTCTATGTCCCTAGAGGGATTTCTAGGTCCCTAGAGAGAGAGATTTCTATGTCCCTAGAGGGATTTCTAGGTCCCTAGAGGGATTTCTAGGTCCCTAGAGGGATTTCTAGGTCCCTAGAGGGATTTCTAGGTCCCTAGAGGGATTTCTAGGTCCCTAGAGGGATTTCTAGGTCCCTAGAGGGATTTCTAGGTCCCTAGAGGGATAGATTTCTATGTCCCTAGAGGGATTTCTATGTCCCTAGAGAGATTTCTAGGTCCCTAGAGGGATTTCAATGTCCCTAGAGGGATTTCTAGGTCCCTAGAGGGATAGATTTCAATGTCCCTAGAGGGATTTCTAGGTCCCTAGAGGGATTTCTATGTCCCTAGAGGGATAGATTTCTATGTCCCTAGAGGGATTTCTATGTCGCTAGAGGGATTTCTATGTCCCTAGAGGGATTTCTAGGTCCCTAGAGGGATAGATTTCTATGTCCCTAGAGGGATTTCTATGTCACTAGAGAGATTTCTAGGTCCCTAGAGGGATTTCAATGTCCCTAGAGGGATTTCTAGGTCCCTAGAGGGATAGATTTCTAGGTCCCTAGAGGGATTTCTATGTCCCTAGAGGGATTTCAATGTCCCTAGAGGGATTTCTATGTCCCTAGAGGGATTTCTATGTCCCTAGAGGGATAGATTTCTATTTCCCTAGAGGGATTTCTATGTCCCTATAGGGATTTCTATGTCCCTAGAGGGATTTCTATGTCCCTAGAGGGATTTCTATGTCGCTAGAGGGATTTCTATGTCGCTAGAGGGATTTCTAGGTCCCTAGAGGGATTTCTAGGTCCCTAGAGAGAGAGATTTCTATGTCCCTAGAGGGATTTCTAGGTCCCTAGAGAGAGAGATTTCTATGTCCCTAGAGGGATTTCTAGGTCCCTAGAGGGATTTCTAGGTCCCTAGAGGGATTTCTAGGTCCCTAGAGGGATAGATTTCTATGTCCCTAGAGGGATTTCTATGTCCCTAGAGAGATTTCTAGGTCCCTAGAGGGATTTCTATGTCCCTAGAGGGATTTCTAGGTCCCTAGAGAGATTTCTAGGTCCCTAGAGGGATTTCAATGTCCCTAGAGGGATTTCTAGGTCCCTAGAGGGATTTCTAGGTCCCTAGAGGGATTTCTATGTCCCTAGAGGGATATATTTCTATGTCCCTAGAGGGATTTCTATGTCCCTAGAGGGATTTCTATGTCCCTAGAGGGATTTCTAGGTCCCTAGAGGGATATCTATGTCCCTAGAGGGATAGATTTATATTTCCCTAGAGGGATTTCTATGTCCATAGAGGGATTTCTATGTCCCTAGAGGGATTTCTAGGTCCCTAGAGGGATAGATTTCTATATCCCTAGAGGGATTTCTAGGTCCCTAGAGGGATTTCTATGTCCCTAGAGCGATAGATTTCTATGTCCCTAGAGGGATTTCTATGTCGCTAGAGGGATTTCTATGTCGCTAGAGGGATTTCTAGGTCCCTAGAGGGATAGATTTCTAGGTCCCTAGAGGGATTTCAATGTCCCTAGAGGGATTTCTAGGTCCCTAGAGGGATTTCAATGCCCCTAGAGGGATTTCTAGGTCCCTAGAGGGATAGATTTCTAGGTCCCTAGAGGGATTTCTATGTCCCTAGAGGGATTTCTATGTCCCTAGAGGGATTTCTATGTCCCTAGAGGGATTTCTATGTCCCTAGAGGGATAGATTTCTATGTCCCTAGAGGGATTTCTATGTCCCTAGAGGGATTTCTAGGTCCCTAGAGAGAGAGATTTCTATGTCTCTAGAGGGATTTCTAGGTCCCTAGAGGGATTTCTAGGTCCCTAGAGGGATTTCTAGGTCCCTAGAGGGATTTCTAGGTCCCTAGAGGGATTTCTAGGTCCCTAGAGGGATTTCTAGGTCCCTAGAGGGATTTCTAGGTCCCTAGAGGGATAGATTTCTATGTCCCTAGAGGGATTTCTATGTCCCTAGAGAGATTTCTATGTCCCTAGAGAGATTTCTAGGTCCCTAGAGGGATTTCAATGTCCCTAGAGGGATTTCTAGGTCCCTAGAGGGATAGATTTCAATGTCCCTAGAGGGATTTCTAGGTCCCTAGAGGGATTTCTATGTCCCTAGAGGGATAGATTTCTATGTCCCTAGAGGGATTTCTATGTCGCTAGAGGGATTTCTATGTCCCTAGAGGGATTTCTAGGTCCCTAGAGGGATTTATAGGTCCCTAGAGGGATAGATTTCTATGTCCCTAGAGGGATTTCTATGTCACTAGAGAGATTTCTAGGTCCCTAGAGGGATTTCAATATCCCTAGAGGGATTTCTAGGTCCCTAGAGGGATAGATTTCTAGGTCCCTAGAGGGATTTCTATGTCCCTAGAGGGATTTCTAGGTCCCTAGAGAGAGAGATTTCTATGTCCCTAGAGGGATTTCTAGGTCCCTAGAGGGATTTCTAGGTCCCTAGAGGGATTTCTAGGTCCCTAGAGGGATTTCTAGGTCCCTAGAGGGATAGATTTCTATGTCCCTAGAGGGATTTCTATGTCCCTAGAGAGATTTCTATGTCCCTAGAGAGATTTCTAGGTCCCTAGAGGGATTTCAATGTCCCTAGAGGGATTTCTAGGTCCCTAGAGGGATAGATTTCAATGTCCCTAGAGGGATTTCTAGGTCCCTAGAGGGATTTCTATGTCCCTAGAGGGATAGATTTCTATGTCCCTAGAGGGATTTCTATGTCGCTAGAGGGATTTCTATGTCCCTAGAGGGATTTCTAGGTCCCTAGAGGGATTTATAGGTCCCTAGAGGGATAGATTTCTATGTCCCTAGAGGGATTTCTATGTCACTAGAGAGATTTCTAGGTCCCTAGAGGGATTTCAATATCCCTAGAGGGATTTCTAGGTCCCTAGAGGGATAGATTTCTAGGTCCCTAGAGGGATTTCTATGTCCCTAGAGGGATTTCTAGGTCCCTAGAGAGAGAGATTTCTATGTCCCTAGAGGGATTTCTAGGTCCCTAGAGGGATTTCTAGGTCCCTAGAGGGATTTCTAGGTCCCTAGAGGGATTTCTAGGTCCCTAGAGGGATAGATTTCTATGTCCCTAGAGGGATTTCTATGTCCCTAGAGAGATTTCTAGGTCCCTAGAGGGATTTCTAGGTCCCTAGATTGATTTCTAGGTCCCTAGAGAGAGAGATTTCTATGTCCCTAGAGGGATTTCTAGGTCCCTAGAGGGATTTCTAGGTCCCTAGAGGGATTTCTAGGTCCCTAGAGGGATTTCTAGGTCCCTAGAGGGATTTCTAGGTCCCTAGAGGGATTTCTAGGTCCCTAGAGGGATAGATTTCTATGTCCCTAGAGGGATTTCTATGTCCCTAGAGAGATTTCTATGTCCCTAGAGAGATTTCTAGGTCCCTAGAGGGATTTCAATGTCCCTAGAGGGATTTCTAGGTCCCTAGAGGGATAGATTTCAATGTCCCTAGAGGGATTTCTAGGTCCCTAGAGGGATTTCTATGTCCCTAGAGGGATAGATTTCTATGTCCCTAGAGGGATTTCTATGTCGCTAGAGGGATTTCTATGTCCCTAGAGGGATTTCTAGGTCCCTAGAGGGATTTCTAGGTCCCTAGAGGGATAGATTTCTATGTCCCTAGAGGGATTTCTATGTCACTAGAGAGATTTCTAGGTCCCTAGAGGGATTTCAATGTCCCTAGAGGGATTTCTAGGTCCCTAGAGGGATAGATTTCTAGGTCCCTAGAGGGATTTCTATGTCCCTAGAGGGATTTCAATGTCCCTAGAGGGATTTCTATGTCCCTAGAGGGATTTCTATGTCCCTAGAGGGATAGATTTCTATGTCCCTAGAGGGATTTCTATGTCCCTATAGGGATTTCTATGTCCCTAGAGGGATTTCTATGTCCCTAGAGGGATTTCTATGTCGCTAGAGGGATTTCTATGTCGCTAGAGGGATTTCTAGGTCCCTAGAGGGATTTCTAGGTCCCTAGAGAGAGAGATTTCTATGTCCCTAGAGGGATTTCTAGGTCCCTAGAGAGAGAGATTTCTATGTCCCTAGAGGGATTTCTAGGTCCCTAGAGGGATTTCTAGGTCCCTAGAGGGATTTCTAGGTCCCTAGAGGGATAGATTTCTATGTCCCTAGAGGGATTTCTATGTCCCTAGAGAGATTTCTAGGTCCCTAGAGGGATTTCTATGTCCCTAGAGGGATTTCTAGGTCCCTAGAGGGATTTCTAGGTCCCTAGAGGGATTTCAATGTCCCTAGAGGGATTTCTAGGTCCCTAGAGGGATTTCTAGGTCCCTAGAGGGATTTCTATGTCCCTAGAGGGATAGATTTCTATGTCCCTAGAGGGATTTCTATGTCCCTAGAGGGATTTCTATGTCCCTAGAGGGATTTCTAGGTCCCTAGAGGGATTTCTATGTCCCTAGAGGGATAGATTTATATGTCCCGAGAGGGATTTCTATGTCCATAGAGGGATTTCTATGTCCCTAGAGGGATTTCTAGGTCCCTAGAGGGATAGATTTCTATGTCCTTAGAGGGATTTCTAGGTCCCTAGAGGGATTTCTATGTCCCTAGAGCGATAGATTTCTATGTCCCTAGAGGGATTTCTATGTCGCTAGAGGGATTTCTATGTCGCTAGAGGGATTTCTAGGTCCCTAGAGGGATAGATTTCTAGGTCCCTAGAGGGATTTCAATGTCCCTAGAGGGATTTCTAGGTCCCTAGAGGGATAGATTTCTAGGTCCCTAGAGGGATTTCAATGTCCCTAGAGGGATTTCTAGGTCCCTAGAGGGATTTCAATGTCCCTAGAGGGATTTCTAGGTCCCTAGAGGGATTTCTAGGTCCCTAGAGGGATTTCTAGGTCCCTAGAGGGATAGATTTCTATGTCCCTAGAGGGATTTCTATGTCCCTAGAGAGATTTCTAGGTCCCTAGAGGGATTTCTAGGTCCCTAGATTGATTTCTAGGTCCCTAGAGGGATTTCAATGTCCCTAGAGGGATTTCTAGGTCCCTAGAGGGATTTCTAGGTCCCTAGAGGGATTTCTAGGTCCCTAGAGGGATTTCTAGGTCCCTAGAGGGATAGATTTCTATGTCCCTAGAGGGATTTCTATGTCCCTAGAGAGATTTCTATGTCCCTAGAGAGATTTCTAGGTCCCTAGAGGGATTTCAATGTCCCTAGAGGGATTTCTAGGTCCCTAGAGGGATAGATTTCAATGTCCCTAGAGGGATTTCTAGGTCCCTAGAGGGATTTCTATGTCCCTAGAGGGATAGATTTCTATGTCCCTAGAGGGATTTCTATGTCGCTAGAGGGATTTCTATGTCCCTAGAGGGATTTCTAGGTCCCTAGAGGGATTTCTAGGTCCCTAGAGGGATAGATTTCTATGTCCCTAGAGGGATTTCTATGTCACTAGAGAGATTTCTAGGTCCCTAGAGGGATTTCAATGTCCCTAGAGGGATTTCTAGGTCCCTAGAGGGATAGATTTCTAGGTCCCTAGAGGGATTTCTATGTCCCTAGAGGGATTTCAATGTCCCTAGAGGGATTTCTATGTCCCTAGAGGGATTTCTATGTCCCTAGAGGGATAGATTTCTATGTCCCTAGAGGGATTTCTATGTCCCTAGAGGGATTTCTAGGTCCCTAGAGGGATTTCTATGTCCCTAGAGGGATAGATTTATATGTCCCTAGAGGGATTTCTATGTCCATAGAGGGATTTCTATGTCCCTAGAGGGATTTCTAGGTCCCTAGAGGGATAGATTTCTATGTCGCTAGAGGGATTTCTAGGTCCCTAGAGGGATTTCTAGGTCCCTAGAGAGAGAGATTTCTATGTCCCTAGAGGGATTTCTAGGTCCCTAGAGAGAGAGATTTCTATGTCCCTAGAGGGATTTCTAGGTCCCTAGAGGGATTTCTAGGTCCCTAGAGGGATTTCTAGGTCCCTAGAGGGATAGATTTCTATGTCCCTAGAGGGATTTCTATGTCCCTAGAGAGATTTCTAGGTCCCTAGAGGGATTTCTATGTCCCTAGAGGGATTTCTAGGTCCCTAGAGAGAGAGATTTCTATGTCTCTAGAGGGATTTCTAGGTCCCTAGAGGGATTTCTAGGTCCCTAGAGGGATTTCTAGGTCCCTAGAGGGATTTCTAGGTCCCTAGAGGGATTTCTAGGTCCCTAGAGGGATTTCTAGGTCCCTAGAGGGATAGATTTCTATGTCCCTAGAGGGATTTCTATGTCCCTAGAGAGATTTCTATGTCCCTAGAGAGATTTCTAGGTCCCTAGAGGGATTTCAATGTCCCTAGAGGGATTTCTAGGTCCCTAGAGGGATAGATTTCAATGTCCCTAGAGGGATTTCTAGGTCCCTAGAGGGATAGATTTCTATGTCCCTAAAGGGATTTCTATGTCGCTAGAGGGATTTCTATGTCCCTAGAGGGATTTCTAGGTCCCTAGAGGGATTTCTAGGTCCCTAGAGGGATAGATTTCTATGTCCCTAGAGGGATTTCTATGTCACTAGAGAGATTTCTAGGTCCCTAGAGGGATTTCAATATCCCTAGAGGGATTTCTAGGTCCCTAGAGGGATAGATTTCTAGGTCCCTAGAGGGATTTCTATGTCCCTAGAGGGATTTCTAGGTCCCTAGAGAGAGAGATTTCTATGTCCCTAGAGGGATTTCTAGGTCCCTAGAGGGATTTCTAGGTCCCTAGAGGGATTTCTAGGTCCCTAGAGGGATTTCTAGGTCCCTAGAGGGATAGATTTCTATGTCCCTAGAGGGATTTCTATGTCCCTAGAGAGATTTCTAGGTCCCTAGAGGGATTTCAATGTCCCTAGAGGGATTTCTAGGTCCCTAGAGGGATAGATTTCAATGTCCCTAGAGGGATTTCTAGGTCCCTAGAGGGATTTCTATGTCCCTAGAGGGATAGATTTCTATGTCCCTAGAGGGATTTCTATGTCGCTAGAGGGATTTCTATGTCGCTAGAGGGATTTCTATGTCCCTAGAGGGATTTCTAGGTCCCTAGAGGGATTTCTAGGTCCCTAGAGGGATAGATTTCTATGTCCCTAGAGGGATTTCTATGTCACTAGAGAGATTTCTAGGTCCCTAGAGGGATTTCAATGTCCCTAGAGGGATTTCTAGGTCCCTAGAGGGATAGATTTCTAGGTCCCTAGAGGGATTTCTATGTCCCTAGAGGGATTTCAATGTCCCTAGAGGGATTTCTATGTCCCTAGAGGGATTTCTATGTCCCTAGAGGGATAGATTTCTATGTCCCTAGAGGGATTTCTATGTCCCTATAGGGATTTCTATGTCCCTAGAGGGATTTCTATGTCCCTAGAGGGATTTCTATGTCGCTAGAGGGATTTCTATGTCGCTAGAGGGATTTCTAGGTCCCTAGAGGGATTTCTAGGTCCCTAGAGAGAGAGATTTCTATGTCCCTAGAGGGATTTCTAGGTCCCTAGAGAGAGAGATTTCTATGTCCCTAGAGGGATTTCTAGGTCCCTAGAGGGATTTCTAGGTCCCTAGAGGGATAGATTTCTATGTCCCTAGAGGGATTTCTATGTCCCTAGAGAGATTTCTAGGTCCCTAGAGGGATTTCTATGTCCCTAGAGGGATTTCTAGGTCCCTAGAGGGATTTCTAGGTCCCTAGAGGGATTTCAATGTCCCTAGAGGGATTTCTAGGTCCCTAGAGGGATTTCTAGGTCCCTAGAGGGATTTCTATGTCCCTAGAGGGATTTCTAGGTCCCTAGAGAGAGAGATTTCTATGTCCCTAGAGGGATTTCTAGGTCCCTAGAGGGATTTCTATGTCCCTAGAGGGATAGATTTCTATGTCCCTAGAGGGATTTCTATGTCCCTAGAGGGATTTCTATGTCCCTAGAGGGATTTCTAGGTCCCTAGAGGGATTTCTATGTCCCTAGAGGGATAGATTTATATGTCCCTAGAGGGATTTCTATGTCCATAGAGGGATTTCTATGTCCCTAGAGGGATTTCTAGGTCCCTAGAGGGATAGATTTCTATGTCCCTAGAGGGATTTCTAGGTCCCTAGAGGGATTTCTAGGTCCCTAGAGAGAGAGATTTCTATGTCCCTAGAGGGATTTCTAGGTCCCTAGAGAGAGAGATTTCTATGTCCCTAGAGGGATTTCTAGGTCCCTAGAGGGATTTCTAGGTCCCTAGAGGGATTTCTATGTCCCTAGAGGGATAGATTTCTATGTCCCTAGAGGGATTTCTATGTCCCTAGAGAGATTTCTAGGTCCCTAGAGGGATTTCTATGTCCCTAGAGGGATTTCTAGGTCCCTAGAGGGATTTCTAGGTCCCTAGAGGGATTTCAATGTCCCTAGAGGGATTTCTAGGTCCCTAGAGGGATTTCTAGGTCCCTAGAGGGATTTCTATGTCTCTAGAGGGATAGATTTCTATGTCCCTAGAGGGATTTCTATGTCCCTAGAGGGATTTCTATGTCCCTAGAGGGATTTCTAGGTCCCTAGAGGGATTTCTATGTCCCTAGAGGGATAGATTTATATGTCCCTAGAGGAATTTCTATGTCCCTAGAGGGATTTCTATGTCGCTAGAGGGATTTCTATGTCGCTAGAGGGATTTCTAGGTCCCTAGAGGGATTTCTAGGTCCCTAGAGAGAGAGATTTCTATGTCCCTAGAGGGATTTCTAGGTCCCTAGAGAGAGAGATTTCTATGTCCCTAGAGGGATTTCTAGGTCCCTAGAGGGATTTCTAGGTCCCTAGAGGGATTTCTAGGTCCCTAGAGGGATAGATTTCTATGTCCCTAGAGGGATTTCTATGTCCCTAGAGAGATTTCTAGGTCCCTAGAGGGATTTCTAGGTCCCTAGAGGGATTTCAATGTCCCTAGAGGGATTTCTAGGTCCCTAGAGGGATTTCTAGGTCCCTAGAGGGATTTCTATGTCCCTAGAGGGATAGATTTCTATGTCCCTAGAGGGATTTCTATGTCCCTAGAGGGATTTCTATGTCCCTAGAGGGATTTCTAGGTCCCTAGAGGGATTTCTATGTCCCTAGAGGGATAGATTTATATGTCCCTAGAGGGATTTCTATGTCCATAGAGGGATTTCTATGTCCCTAGAGGGATTTCTAGGTCCCTAGAGGGATAGATTTCTATGTCCCTAGAGGGATTTGTAGGTCCCTAGAGGGATTTCTAGGTCCCTAGAGAGAGAGATTTCTATGTCCCTAGAGGGATTTCTAGGTCCCTAGAGAGAGAGATTTCTATGTCCCTAGAGGGATTTCTAGGTCCCTAGAGGGATTTCTAGGTCCCTAGAGGGATTTCTAGGTCCCTAGAGGGATAGATTTCTATGTCCCTAGAGGGATTTCTATGTCCCTAGAGAGATTTCTAGGTCCCTAGAGGGATTTCTATGTCCCTAGAGGGATTTCTAGGTCCCTAGAGGGATTTCTAGGTCCCTAGAGGGATTTCAATGTCCCTAGAGGGATTTCTAGGTCCCTAGAGGGATTTCTAGGTCCCTAGAGGGATTTCTATGTCCCTAGAGGGATAGATTTCTATGTCCCTAGAGGGATTTCTATGTCCCTAGAGGGATTTCTATGTCCCTAGAGGGATTTCTAGGTCCCTAGAGGGATTTCTATGTCCCTAGAGGGATAGATTTATATGTCCCTAGAGGGATTTCTATGTCCATAGAGGGATTTCTATGTCCCTAGAGGGATTTCTAGGTCCCTAGAGGGATAGATTTCTATGTCCTTAGAGGGATTTCTAGGTCCCTAGAGGGATTTCTATGTCCCTAGAGCGATAGATTTCTATGTCCCTAGAGGGATTTCTATGTCGCTAGAGGGATTTCTATGTCGCTAGAGGGATTTCTAGGTCCCTAGAGGGATAGATTTCTAGGTCCCTAGAGGGATTTCAATGTCCCTAGAGGGATTTCTAGGTCCCTAGAGGGATAGATTTCTAGGTCCCTAGAGGGATTTCAATGTCCCTAGAGGGATTTCTAGGTCCCTAGAGGGATTTCAATGTCCCTAGAGGGATTTCTAGGTCCCTAGAGGGAGAGATTTCTATGTCCCTAGAGGGATTTCTAGGTCCCTAGAGGGATTTCTAGGTCCCTAGAGGGATTTCTAGGTCCCTAGAGGGATAGATTTCTATGTCCCTAGAGGGATTTCTATGTCCCTAGAGAGATTTCTAGGTCCCTAGAGGGATTTCTAGGTCCCTAGATTGATTTCTAGGTCCCTAGAGGGATTTCAATGTCCCTAGAGGGATTTCTAGGTCCCTAGAGGGATTTCTAGGTCCCTAGAGGGATTTCTAGGTCCCTAGAGGGATTTCTAGGTCCCTAGAGGGATAGATTTCTATGTCCCTAGAGGGATTTCTATGTCCCTAGAGAGATTTCTATGTCCCTAGAGAGATTTCTAGGTCCCTAGAGGGATTTCAATGTCCCTAGAGGGATTTCTAGGTCCCTAGAGGGATAGATTTCAATGTCCCTAGAGGGATTTCTAGGTCCCTAGAGGGATTTCTATGTCCCTAGAGGGATAGATTTCTATGTCCCTAGAGGGATTTCTATGTCGCTAGAGGGATTTCTATGTCCCTAGAGGGATTTCTAGGTCCCTAGAGGGATTTCTAGGTCCCTAGAGGGATAGATTTCTATGTCCCTAGAGGGATTTCTATGTCACTAGAGAGATTTCTAGGTCCCTAGAGGGATTTCAATGTCCCTAGAGGGATTTCTAGGTCCCTAGAGGGATAGATTTCTAGGTCCCTAGAGGGATTTCTATGTCCCTAGAGGGATTTCAATGTCCCTAGAGGGATTTCTATGTCCCTAGAGGGATTTCTATGTCCCTAGAGGGATAGATTTCTATGTCCCTAGAGGGATTTCTATGTCCCTAGAGGGATTTCTAGGTCCCTAGAGGGATTTCTATGTCCCTAGAGGGATAGATTTATATGTCCCTAGAGGGATTTCTATGTCCATAGAGGGATTTCTATGTCCCTAGAGGGATTTCTAGGTCCCTAGAGGGATAGATTTCTATGTCGCTAGAGGGATTTCTAGGTCCCTAGAGGGATTTCTAGGTCCCTAGAGAGAGAGATTTCTATGTCCCTAGAGGGATTTCTAGGTCCCTAGAGAGAGAGATTTCTATGTCCCTAGAGGGATTTCTAGGTCCCTAGAGGGATTTCTAGGTCCCTAGAGGGATTTCTAGGTCCCTAGAGGGATAGATTTCTATGTCCCTAGAGGGATTTCTATGTCCCTAGAGAGATTTCTAGGTCCCTAGAGGGATTTCTATGTCCCTAGAGGGATTTCTAGGTCCCTAGAGGGATTTCAATGTCCCTAGAGGGATTTCTAGGTCCCTAGAGGGATTTCTAGGTCCCTAGAGGGATTTCTATGTCCCTAGAGGGATAGATTTCTATGTCCCTAGAGGGATTTCTATGTCCCTAGAGGGATTTCTATGTCCCTAGAGGGATTTCTAGGTCCCTAGAGGGATTTCTAGGTCCCTAGAGGGATTTCTAGGTCCCTAGAGGGATAGATTTCTAGGTCCCTAGAGGGATTTCAATGTCCCTAGAGGGATTTCTAGGTCCCTAGAGGGATTTCAATGTCCCTAGAGGGATTTCTAGGTCCCTAGAGGGATAGATTTCTAGGTCCCTAGAGGGATTTCTATGTCCCTAGAGGGATTTCTAGGTCCCTAGAGGGATAGATTTCTAGGTCCCTAGAGGGATTTCTATGTCCCTAGAGGGATTTCTATGTCCCTAGAGGGATTTCTATGTCCCTAGAGGGATTTCTATGTCCCTAGAGGGATAGATTTCTATGTCCCTAGAGGGATTTCTATGTCCCTAGAGGGATTTCTAGGTCCCTAGAGGGATTTCTATGTCCCTAGAGGGATAGATTTATATGTCCCTAGAGGGATTTCTATGTCCATAGAGGGATTTCTATGTCCCTAGAGGGATTTCTAGGTCCCTAGAGGGATAGATTTCTATGTCCCTAGAGGGATTTCTAGGTCCCTAGAGGGATTTCTATGTCCCTAGAGCGATAGATTTCTATGTCCCTAGAGGGATTTCTATGTCGCTAGAGGGATTTCTATGTCGCTAGAGGGATTTCTAGGTCCCTAGAGGGATTTCTAGGTCCCTAGAGAGAGAGATTTCTATGTCCCTAGAGGGATTTCTAGGTCCCTAGAGAGAGAGATTTCTATGTCCCTAGAGGGATTTCTAGGTCCCTAGAGGGATTTCTAGGTCCCTAGAGGGATAGATTTCTAGGTCCCTAGAGGGATTTCAATGTCCCTAGAGGGATTTCTAGGTCCCTAGAGGGATAGATTTCTAGGTCCCTAGAGGGATTTCAATGTCCCTAGAGGGATTTCTAGGTCCCTAGAGGGATTTCAATGTCCCTAGAGGGATTTCTAGGTCCCTAGAGGGATAGATTTCTAGGTCCCTAGAGGGATTTCTATGTCCCTAGAGGGATTTCTATGTCCCTAGAGGGATTTCTATGTCCCTAGAGGGATTTCTATGTCCCTAGAGGGATTTCTATGTCCCTAGAGGGATAGATTTCTATGTCCCTAGAGGGATTTCTATGTCCCTAGAGGGATTTCTAGGTCCCTAGAGAGAGAGATTTCTATGTCCCTAGAGGGATTTCTAGGTCCCTAGAGGGATTTCTAGGTCCCTAGAGGGATTTCTAGGTCCCTAGAGGGATTTCTAGGTCCCTAGAGGGATAGATTTCTATGTCCCTAGAGGGATTTCTATGTCCCTAGAGAGATTTCTATGTCCCTAGAGAGATTTCTAGGTCCCTAGAGGGATTTCAATGTCCCTAGAGGGATTTCTAGGTCCCTAGAGGGATAGATTTCAATGTCCCTAGAGGGATTTCTAGGTCCCTAGAGGGATTTCTATGTCCCTAGAGGGATAGATTTCTATGTCCCTAGAGGGATTTCTATGTCGCTAGAGGGATTTCTATGTCCCTAGAGGGATTTCTAGGTCCCTAGAGGGATAGATTTCTATGTCCCTAGAGGAATTTCTATGTCACTAGAGAGATTTCTAGGTCCCTAGAGGGATTTCAATGTCCCTAGAGGGATTTCTAGGTCCCTAGAGGGATAGATTTCTAGGTCCCTAGAGGGATTTCTATGTCCCTAGAGGGATTTCAATGTCCCTAGAGGGATTTCTATGTCCCTAGAGGGATTTCTATGTCCCTAGAGGGATAGATTTCTATTTCCCTAGAGGGATTTCTATGTCCCTATAGGGATTTCTATGTCCCTAGAGGGATTTCTATGTCCCTAGAGGGATTTCTAGGTCCCTAGAGGGATAGATTTCTATGTCCCTAGAGGGATTTCTATGTCCCTAGAGGGATTTCTATGTCCCTAGAGGGATTTCTATGTCCCTAGAGGGATAGATTTCTATGTCCCTAGAGGGATTTCTATGTCCCTAGAGGGATTTCTAGGTCCCTAGAGAGAGAGATTTCTATGTCCCTAGAGGGATTTCTAGGTCCCTAGAGGGATTTCTAGGTCCCTAGAGGGATTTCTAGGTCCCTAGAGGGATTTCTAGGTCCCTAGAGGGATTTCTAGGTCCCTAGAGGGATTTCTAGGTCCCTAGAGGGATTTCTAGGTCCCTAGAGGGATAGATTTCTATGTCCCTAGAGGGATTTCTATGTCCCTAGAGAGATTTCTATGTCCCTAGAGAGATTTCTAGGTCCCTAGAGGGATTTCAATGTCCCTAGAGGGATTTCTAGGTCCCTAGAGGGATAGATTTCAATGTCCCTAGAGGGATTTCTAGGTCCCTAGAGGGATTTCTATGTCCCTAGAGGGATAGATTTCTATGTCCCTAGAGGGATTTCTATGTCGCTAGAGGGATTTCTATGTCCCTAGAGGGATTTCTAGGTCCCTAGAGGGATTTCTAGGTCCCTAGAGGGATAGATTTCTATGTCCCTAGAGGGATTTCTATGTCACTAGAGAGATTTCTAGGTCCCTAGAGGGATTTCAATGTCCCTAGAGGGATTTCTAGGTCCCTAGAGGGATAGATTTCTAGGTCCCTAGAGGGATTTCTATGTCCCTAGAGGGATTTCTATGTCCCTAGAGGGATTTCTATGTCCCTAGAGGGATTTCTATGTCCCTAGAGGGATAGATTTCTATGTCCCTAGAGGGATTTCTATGTCCCTATAGGGATTTCTATGTCCCTAGAGGGATTTCTATGTCCCTAGAGGGATTTCTATGTCGCTAGAGGGATTTCTATGTCGCTAGAGGGATTTCTAGGTCCCTAGAGGGATTTCTAGGTCCCTAGAGAGAGAGATTTCTATGTCCCTAGAGGGATTTCTAGGTCCCTAGAGGGATTTCTAGGTCCCTAGAGGGATAGATTTCTATGTCCCTAGAGGGATTTCTATGTCCCTAGAGAGATTTCTAGGTCCCTAGAGGGATTTCTATGTCCCTAGAGGGATTTCTAGGTCCCTAGAGGGCTTTCTAGGTCCCTAGAGGGATTTCTAGGTCCCTAGAGAGAGAGATTTCTATGTCCCTAGAGGGATTTCTAGGTCTCTAGAGGGATTTCTAGGTCCTTAGAGGGATTTCTATGTCCCTAGAGCGATAGATTTCTATGTCCCTAGAGGGATTTCTATGTCGCTAGAGGGATTTCTATGTCGCTAGAGGGATTTCTAGGTCCCTAGAGGGATTTCTAGGTCCCTAGAGAGAGAGATTTCTATGTCCCTAGAGGGATTTCTAGGTCCCTAGAGAGAGAGATTTCTATGTCCCTAGAGGGATTTCTAGGTCCCTAGAGGGATTTCTAGGTCCCTAGAGGGATAGATTTCTAGGTCCCTAGAGGGATTTCAATGTCCCTAGAGGGATTTCTTGGTCCCTAGAGGGATAGATTTCTAGGTCCCTAGAGGGATTTCAATGTCCCTAGAGGGATTTCTAGGTCCCTAGAGGGATTTCAATGTCCCTAGAGGGATTTCTAGGTCCCTAGAGGGATAGATTTCTAGGTCCCTAGAGGGATTTCTATGTCCCTAGAGGGATTTCTATGTCCCTAGAGGGATTTCTATGTCCCTAGAGGGATTTCTATGTCCCTAGAGGGATAGATTTCTATGTCCCTAGAGGGATTTCTATGTCCCTAGAGGGATTTCTAGGTCCCTAGAGAGAGAGATTTCTATGTCCCTAGAGGGATTTCTAGGTCCCTAGAGGGATTTCTAGGTCCCTAGAGGGATTTCTAGGTCCCTAGAGGGATTTCTAGGTCCCTAGAGGGATAGATTTCTATGTCCCTAGAGGGATTTCTATGTCCCTAGAGAGATTTCTAGGTCCCTAGAGGGATTTCAATGTCCCTAGAGGGATTTCTAGGTCCCTAGAGGGATAGATTTCAATGTCCCTAGAGGGATTTCTAGGTCCCTAGAGGGATTTCTATGTCCCTAGAGGGATAGATTTCTATGTCCCTAGAGGGATTTCTATGTCGCTAGAGGGATTTCTATGTCCCTAGAGGGATTTCTAGGTCCCTAGAGGGATAGATTTCTATGTCCCTAGAGGGATTTCTATGTCACTAGAGAGATTTCTAGGTCCCTAGAGGGATTTCAATGTCCCTAGAGGGATTTCTAGGTCCCTAGAGGGATAGATTTCTAGGTCCCTAGAGGGATTTCTATGTCCCTAGAGGGATTTCAATGTCCCTAGAGGGATTTCTATGTCCCTAGAGGGATTTCTATGTCCCTAGAGGGATAGATTTCTATTTCCCTAGAGGGATTTCTATGTCCCTATAGGGATTTCTATGTCCCTAGAGGGATTTCTATGTCCCTAGAGGGATTTCTATGTCGCTAGAGGGATTTCTATGTCGCTGGAGGGATTTCTAGGTCCCTAGAGGGATTTCTAGGTCCCTAGAGAGAGAGATTTCTATGTCCCTAGAGGGATTTCTAGGTCCCTAGAGAGAGAGATTTCTATGTCCCTAGAGGGATTTCTAGGTCCCTAGAGGGATTTCTAGGTCCCTAGAGGGATTTCTAGGTCCCTAGAGGGATAGATTTCTATGTCCCTAGAGGGATTTCTATGTCCCTAGAGAGATTTCTAGGTCCCTAGAGGGATTTCTATGTCCCTAGAGGGATTTCTAGGTCCCTAGAGGGATTTCTAGGTCCCTAGAGGGATTTCAATGTCCCTAGAGGGATTTCTAGGTCCCTAGAGGGATTTCTAGGTCCCTAGAGGGATTTCTATGTCCCTAGAGGGATATATTTCTATGTCCCTAGAGGGATTTCTATGTCCCTAGAGGGATTTCTATGTCCCTAGAGGGATTTCTAGGTCCCTAGAGGGATATCTATGTCCCTAGAGGGATAGATTTATATGTCCCTAGAGGGATTTCTATGTCCATAGAGGGATTTCTATGTCCCTAGAGGGATTTCTAGGTCCCTAGAGGGATAGATTTCTATGTCCCTAGAGGGATTTCTAGGTCCCTAGAGGGATTTCTATGTCCCTAGAGCGATAGATTTCTATGTCCCTAGAGGGATTTCTATGTCGCTAGAGGGATTTCTATGTCGCTAGAGGGATTTCTAGGTCCCTAGAGGGATAGATTTCTAGGTCCCTAGAGGGATTTCAATGTCCCTAGAGGGATTTCTAGGTCCCTAGAGGGATTTCAATGCCCCTAGAGGGATTTCTAGGTCCCTAGAGGGATAGATTTCTAGGTCCCTAGAGGGATTTCTATGTCCCTAGAGGGATTTCTATGTCCCTAGAGGGATTTCTATGTCCCTAGAGGGATTTCTATGTCCCTAGAGGGATAGATTTCTATGTCCCTAGAGGGATTTCTATGTCCCTAGAGGGATTTCTAGGTCCCTAGAGAGAGAGATTTCTATGTCTCTAGAGGGATTTCTAGGTCCCTAGAGGGATTTCTAGGTCCCTAGAGGGATTTCTAGGTCCCTAGAGGGATTTCTAGGTCCCTAGAGGGATAGATTTCTATGTCCCTAGAGGGATTTCTATGTCCCTAGAGAGATTTCTATGTCCCTAGAGAGATTTCTAGGTCCCTAGAGGGATTTCAATGTCCCTAGAGGGATTTCTAGGTCCCTAGAGGGATAGATTTCAATGTCCCTAGAGGGATTTCTAGGTCCCTAGAGGGATTTCTATGTCCCTAGAGGGATAGATTTCTATGTCCCTAGAGGGATTTCTATGTCGCTAGAGGGATTTCTATGTCCCTAGAGGGATTTCTAGGTCCCTAGAGGGATTTCTAGGTCCCTAGAGGGATAGATTTCTATGTCCCTAGAGGGATTTCTATGTCACTAGAGAGATTTCTAGGTCCCTAGAGGGATTTCAATATCCCTAGAGGGATTTCTAGGTCCCTAGAGGGATAGATTTCTAGGTCCCTAGAGGGATTTCTATGTCCCTAGAGGGATTTCTAGGTCCCTAGAGAGAGAGATTTCTATGTCCCTAGAGGGATTTCTAGGTCCCTAGAGGGATTTCTAGGTCCCTAGAGGGATTTCTAGGTCCCTAGAGGGATTTCTAGGTCCCTAGAGGGATAGATTTCTATGTCCCTAGAGGGATTTCTATGTCCCTAGAGAGATTTCTAGGTCCCTAGAGGGATTTCTAGGTCCCTAGATTGATTTCTAGGTCCCTAGAGAGAGAGATTTCTATGTCCCTAGAGGGATTTCTAGGTCCCTAGAGGGATTTCTAGGTCCCTAGAGGGATTTCTAGGTCCCTAGAGGGATTTCTAGGTCCCTAGAGGGATTTCTAGGTCCCTAGAGGGATTTCTAGGTCCCTAGAGGGATTTCTAGGTCCCTAGAGGGATAGATTTCTATGTCCCTAGAGGGATTTCTATGTCCCTAGAGAGATTTCTATGTCCCTAGAGAGATTTCTAGGTCCCTAGAGGGATTTCAATGTCCCTAGAGGGATTTCTAGGTCCCTAGAGGGATAGATTTCAATGTCCCTAGAGGGATTTCTAGGTCCCTAGAGGGATTTCTATGTCCCTAGAGGGATAGATTTCTATGTCCCTAGAGGGATTTCTATGTCGCTAGAGGGATTTCTATGTCCCTAGAGGGATTTCTAGGTCCCTAGAGGGATTTCTAGGTCCCTAGAGGGATAGATTTCTATGTCCCTAGAGGGATTTCTATGTCACTAGAGAGATTTCTAGGTCCCTAGAGGGATTTCAATGTCCCTAGAGGGATTTCTAGGTCCCTAGAGGGATAGATTTCTAGGTCCCTAGAGGGATTTCTATGTCCCTAGAGGGATTTCAATGTCCCTAGAGGGATTTCTATGTCCCTAGAGGGATTTCTATGTCCCTAGAGGGATAGATTTCTATGTCCCTAGAGGGATTTCTATGTCCCTATAGGGATTTCTATGTCCCTAGAGGGATTTCTATGTCCCTAGAGGGATTTCTATGTCGCTAGAGGGATTTCTATGTCGCTAGAGGGATTTCTAGGTCCCTAGAGGGATTTCTAGGTCCCTAGAGAGAGAGATTTCTATGTCCCTAGAGGGATTTCTAGGTCCCTAGAGAGAGAGATTTCTATGTCCCTAGAGGGATTTCTAGGTCCCTAGAGGGATTTCTAGGTCCCTAGAGGGATTTCTAGGTCCCTAGAGGGATAGATTTCTATGTCCCTAGAGGGATTTCTATGTCCCTAGAGAGATTTCTAGGTCCCTAGAGGGATTTCTATGTCCCTAGAGGGATTTCTAGGTCCCTAGAGGGATTTCTAGGTCCCTAGAGGGATTTCAATGTCCCTAGAGGGATTTCTAGGTCCCTAGAGGGATTTCTAGGTCCCTAGAGGGATTTCTAGGTCCCTAGAGGGATTTCTATGTCCCTAGAGGGATAGATTTCTATGTCCCTAGAGGGATTTCTATGTCCCTAGAGGGATTTCTATGTCCCTAGAGGGATTTCTAGGTCCCTAGAGGGATTTCTATGTCCCTAGAGGGATAGATTTATATGTCCCTAGAGGGATTTCTATGTCCATAGAGGGATTTCTATGTCCCTAGAGAGATTTCTATGTCCCTAGAGGGATTTCTAGGTCCCTAGAGGGATTTCTAGGTCCCTAGAGGGATTTCTAGGTCCCTAGAGGGATAGATTTCTATGTCCCTAGAGGGATTTCTATGTCCCTAGAGAGATTTCTAGGTCCCTAGAGGGATTTCTATGTCCCTAGAGGGATTTCTAGGTCCCTAGAGGGATTTCTAGGTCCCTAGAGGGATTTCAATGTCCCTAGAGGGATTTCTAGGTCCCTAGAGGGATTTCTAGGTCCCTAGAGGGATTTCTATGTCTCTAGAGGGATAGATTTCTATGTCCCTAGAGGGATTTCTATGTCCCTAGAGGGATTTCTATGTCCCTAGAGGGATTTCTAGGTCCCTAGAGGGATTTCTATGTCCCTAGAGGGATAGATTTATATGTCCCTAGAGGGATTTCTATGTCCATAGAGGGATTTCTATGTCCCTAGAGGGATTTCTAGGTCCCTAGAGGGATAGATTTCTATGTCCCTAGAGGGATTTCTAGGTCCCTAGAGGGATTTCTATGTCCCTAGAGCGATAGATTTCTATGTCCCTAGAGGGATTTCTATGTCGCTAGAACGATTTCTATGTCGCTAGAGGGATTTCTAGGTCCCTAGAGGGATAGATTTCTAGGTCCCTAGAGGGATTTCAATGTCCCTAGAGGGATTTCTAGGTCCCTAGAGGGATAGATTTCTAGGTCCCTAGAGGGATTTCAATGTCCCTAGAGGGATTTCTAGGTCCCTAGAGGGATTTCAATGTCCCTAGAGGGATTTCTAGGTCCCTAGAGGGAGAGATTTCTATGTCCCTAGAGGGATTTCTAGGTCCCTAGATGGATTTCTAGGTCCCTAGAGGGATTTCTAGGTCCCTAGAGGGATAGATTTCTATGTCCCTAGAGGGATTTCTATGTCCCTAGAGAGATTTCTAGGTCCCTAGAGGGATTTCTAGGTCCCTAGATTGATTTCTAGGTCCCTAGAGAGAGAGATTTCTATGTCCCTAGAGGGATTTCTAGGTCTCTAGAGGGATTTCTAGGTCCCTAGAGGGATTTCTAGGTCCCTAGAGGGATTTCTAGGTCCCTAGAGGGATTTCTAGGTCCCTAGAGGGATAGATTTCTATGTCCCTAGAGGGATTTCTATGTCCCTAGAGAGATTTCTATGTCCCTAGAGAGATTTCTAGGTCCCTAGAGGGATTTCAATGTCCCTAGAGGGATTTCTAGGTCCCTAGAGGGATAGATTTCAATGTCCCTAGAGGGATTTCTAGGTCCCTAGAGGGATTTCTATGTCCCTAGAGGGATAGATTTCTATGTCCCTAGAGGGATTTCTATGTCGCTAGAGGGATTTCTATGTCCCTAGAGGGATTTCTAGGTCCCTAGAGGGATTTCTAGGTCCCTAGAGGGATAGATTTCTATGTCCCTAGAGGGATTTCTATGTCACTAGAGAGATTTCTAGGTCCCTAGAGGGATTTCAATGTCCCTAGAGGGATTTCTAGGTCCCTAGAGGGATAGATTTCTAGGTCCCTAGAGGGATTTCTATGTCCCTAGAGGGATTTCAATGTCCCTAGAGGGATTTCTATGTCCCTAGAGGGATTTCTATGTCCCTAGAGGGATAGATTTCTATGTCCCTAGAGGGATTTCTATGTCCCTATAGGGATTTCTATGTCCCTAGAGGGATTTCTATGTCCCTAGAGGGATTTCTATGTCGCTAGAGGGATTTCTATGTCGCTAGAGGGATTTCTAGGTCCCTAGAGGGATTTCTAGGTCCCTAGAGAGAGAGATTTCTATGTCCCTAGAGGGATTTCTAGGTCCCTAGAGAGAGAGATTTCTATGTCCCTAGAGGGATTTTTAGGTCCCTAGAGGGATTTCTAGGTCCCTAGAGGGATAGATTTCTATGTCCCTAGAGGGATTTCTATGTCCCTAGAGAGATTTCTAGGTCCCTAGAGGGATTTCTATGTCCCTAGAGGGATTTCTAGGTCCCTAGAGGGATTTCTAGGTCCCTAGAGGGATTTCAATGTCCCTAGAGGGATTTCTAGGTCCCTAGAGGGATTTCTAGGTCCCTAGAGGGATTTCTATGTCCCTAGAGGGATAGATTTCTATGTCCCTAGAGGGATTTCTATGTCCCTAGAGGGATTTCTATGTCCCTAGAGGGATTTCTAGGTCCCTAGAGGGATTTCTAGGTCCCTAGAGGGATTTCTATGTCCCTAGAGGGATAGATTTATATGTCCCTAGAGGGATTTCTATGTCCATAGAGGGATTTCTATGTCCCTAGAGGGATTTCTAGGTCCCTAGAGGGATAGATTTATATGTCCCTAGAGGGATTTCTAGGTCCCTAGAGGGATTTCTAGGTCCCTAGAGAGAGAGATTTCTATGTCCCTACAGGGATTTCTAGGTCCCTAGAGAGAGAGATTTCTATGTCCCTAGAGGGATTTCTAGGTCCCTAGAGGGATTTCTAGGTCCCTAGAGGGATTTCTAGGTCCCTAGAGGGATAGATTTCTATGTCCCTAGAGGGATTTCTATGTCCCTAGAGAGATTTCTAGGTCCCTAGAGGGATTTCTATGTCCCTAGAGGGATTTCTAGGTCCCTAGAGGGATTTCTAGGTCCCTAGAGGGATTTCAATGTCCCTAGAGGGATTTCTAGGTCCCTAGAGGGATTTCTAGGTCCCTAGAGGAATTTCTATGTCCCTAGAGGGATAGATTTCTATGTCCCTAGAGGGATTTCTATGTCCCTAGAGGGATTTCTATGTCCCTAGAGGGATTTCTAGGTCCCTAGAGGGATTTCTAGGTCCCTAGAGGGATAGATTTCTAGGTCCCTAGAGGGATTTCAATGTCCCTAGAGGGATTTCTAGGTCCCTAGAGGGATTTCAATGTCCCTAGAGGGATTTCTAGGTCCCTAGAGGGATAGATTTCTAGGTCCCTAGAGGGATTTCTATGTCCCTAGAGGGATTTCTAGGTCCCTAGAGGGATAGATTTCTAGGTCCCTAGAGGGATTTCTATGTCCCTAGAGGGATTTCTATGTCCCTAGAGGGATTTCTATGTCCCTAGAGGGATAGATTTCTATGTCCCTAGAGGGATTTCTATGTCCCTAGAGGGATTTCTAGGTCCCTAGAGAGAGAGATTTCTATGTCCCTAGAGGGATTTCTAGGTCCCTAGAGGGATTTCTAGGTCCCTAGAGGGATTTCTAGGTCCCTAGAGGGATTTCTAGGTCCCTAGAGGGATTTCTAGGTCCCTAGAGGGATTTCTAGGTCCCTAGAGGGATTTCTAGGTCCCTAGAGGGATAGATTTCTATGTCCCTAGAGGGATTTCTATGTCCCTAGAGAGATTTCTATGTCCCTAGAGAGATTTCTAGGTCCCTAGAGGGATTTCAATGTCCCTAGAGGGATTTCTAGGTCCCTAGAGGGATAGATTTCAATGTCCCTAGAGGGATTTCTAGGTCCCTAGAGGGATTTCTATGTCCCTAGAGGGATAGATTTCTATGTCCCTAGAGGGATTTCTATGTCGCTAGAGGGATTTCTATGTCCCTAGAGGGATTTCTAGGTCCCTAGAGGGATTTCTAGGTCCCTAGAGGGATAGATTTCTATGTCCCTAGAGGGATTTCTATGTCACTAGAGAGATTTCTAGGTCCCTAGAGGGATTTCAATGTCCCTAGAGGGATTTCTAGGTCCCTAGAGGGATAGATTTCTAGGTCCCTAGAGGGTTTTCTATGTCCCTAGAGGGATTTCTATGTCCCTAGAGGGATTTCTATGTCCCTAGAGGGATTTCTATGTCCCTAGAGGGATAGATTTCTATGTCCCTAGAGGGATTTCTATATCCCTATAGGGATTTCTATGTCCCTAGAGGGATTTCTATGTCCCTAGAGGGATTTCTATGTCGCTAAAGGGATTTCTATGTCGCTAGAGGGATTTCTAGGTCCCTAGAGGGATTTCTAGGTCCCTAGAGAGAGAGATTTCTATGTCCCTAGAGGGATTTCTAGGTCCCTAGAGGGATTTCTAGGTCCCTAGAGGGATTTCTATGTCCCTAGAGAGATTTCTATGTCCCTAGAGAGATTTCTAGGTCCCTAGAGGGATTTCAATGTCCCTAGAGGGATTTCTAGGTCCCTAGAGGGATAGATTTCAATGTCCCTAGAGGGATTTCTAGGTCCCTAGAGGGATTTCTATGTCCCTAGAGGGATAGATTTCTATGTCCCTAGAGGGATTTCTATGTCGCTAGAGGGATTTCTATGTCCCTAGAGGGATTTCTAGGTCCCTAGAGGGATTTCTAGGTCCCTAGAGGGATAGATTTCTATGTCCCTAGAGGGATTTCTATGTCACTAGAGAGATTTCTAGGTCCCTAGAGGGATTTCAATGTCCCTAGAGGGATTTCTAGGTCCCTAGAGGGATAGATTTCTAGGTCCCTAGAGGGATTTCTATGTCCCTAGAGGGATTTCTAGGTCCCTAGAGAGAGAGATTTCTATGTCCCTAGAGGGATTTCTAGGTCCCTAGAGGGATTTCTAGGTCCCTAGAGGGATTTCTAGGTCCCTAGAGGGATAGATTTCTATGTCCCTAGAGGGATTTCTATGTCCCTAGAGAGATTTCTAGGTCCCTAGAGGGATTTCTAGGTCCCTAGATTGATTTCTAGGTCCCTAAAGAGAGAGATTTCTATGTCCCTAGAGGGATTTCAAGGTCCCTAGAGGGATTTCTAGGTCCCTAGAGGGATTTCTAGGTCCCTAGAGGGATTTCTAGGTCCCTAGAGGGATTTCTAGGTCCCTAGAGGGATTTCTAGGTCCCTAGAGGGATAGATTTCTATGTCCCTAGAGGGATTTCTATGTCCCTAGAGAGATTTCTATGTCCCTAGAGAGATTTCTAGGTCCCTAGAGGGATTTCAATGTCCCTAGAGGGATTTCTAGGTCCCTAGAGGGATAGATTTCAATGTCCCTAGAGGGATTTCTAGGTCCCTAGAGGGATAGATTTCAATGTCCCTAGAGGGATTTCTAGGTCCCTAGAGGGATTTCTATGTCCCTAGAGGGATAGATTTCTATGTCCCTAGAGGGATTTCTATGTCGCTAGAGGGATTTCTATGTCCCTAGAGGGATTTCTAGGTCCCTAGAGGGATTTCTAGGTCCCTAGAGGGATAGATTTCTATGTCCCTAGAGGGATTTCTATGTCACTAGAGAGATTTCTAGGTCCCTAGAGGGATTTCAATGTCCCTAGAGGGATTTCTAGGTCCCTAGAGGGATAGATTTCTAAGTCCCTAGAGGGATTTCTATGTCCCTAGAGGGATTTCAATGTCCCTAGAGGGATTTCTATGTCCCTAGAGGGATTTCTATGTCCCTAGAGGGATAGATTTCTATGTCCCTAGAGGGATTTCTATGTCCCTATAGGGATTTCTATGTCCCTAGAGGGATTTCTATGTCCCTAGAGGGATTTCTATGTCGCTAGAGGGATTTCTATGTCGCTAGAGGGATTTCTAGGTCCCTAGAGGGATTTCAAGGTCCCTAGAGAGAGAGATTTCTATGTCCCTAGAGGGATTTCTAGGTCCCTAGAGAGAGAGATTTCTATGTCCCTAGAGGGATTTCAATGTCCCTAGAGGGATTTCTATGTCCCTAGAGGGATTTCTAGGTCCCTAGAGAGAGAGATTTCTATGTCCCTAGAGGGATTTCTAGGTCCCTAGAGGGATTTCTAGGTCCCTAGAGGGATAGATTTCAATGTCCCTAGAGGGATTTCTAGGTCCCTAGAGGGATTTCTATGTCCCTAGAGGGATAGATTTCTATGTCCCTAGAGGGATTTCTATGTCGCTAGAGGGATTTCTATGTCCCTAGAGGGATTTCTAGGTCCCTAGAGGGATTTCTAGGTCCCTAGAGGGATAGATTTCTATGTCCCTAGAGGGATTTCTAGGTCCCTAGAGGGATTTCTAGGTCCCTAGAGGGATTTCTAGGTCCCTAGAGGGATTTCTATGTCCCTAGAGGGATAGATTTCTATGTCCCTAGAGGGATTTCTATGTCCCTAGAGGGATTTCTATGTCCCTAGAGGGATTTCTAGGTCCCTAGAGGGATTTCTATGTCCCTAGAGGGATAGATTTATATGTCCCTAGAGGGATTTCTATGTCCATAGAGGGATTTCTATGTTCCTAGAGGGATTTCTAGGTCCCTAGAGGGATAGATTTCTATGTCCCTAGAGGGATTTCTAGGTCCCTAGAGGGATTTCTATGTCCCTAGAGCGATAGATTTCTATGTCCCTGGAGGGATTTCTATGTCGCTAGAGGGATTTCTATGTCGCTAGAGGGATTTCTAGGTCCCTAGAGGCATTTCTAGGTCCCTAGAGAGAGAGATTTCTATGTCCCTAGAGGGATTTCTAGGTCCCTAGAGAGAGAGATTTCTATGTCCCTAGAGGGATTTCAATGTCCCTAGAGGGATTTCTAGGTCCCTAGAGGGATTTCTAGGTCCCTAGAGGAATTTCTATGTCCCTAGAGGGATAGATTTCTATGTCCCTAGAGGGATTTCTATGTCCCTAGAGGGATTTCTATGTCCCTAGAGGGATTTCTAGGTCCCTAGAGGGATTTCTAGGTCCCTAGAGGGATAGATTTCTAGGTCCCTAGAGGGATTTCTATGTCCCTAGAGGGATTTCTAGGTCCCTAGAGGGATAGATTTCTAGGTCCCTAGAGGGATTTCTATGTCCCTAGAGGGATTTCTATGTCCCTAGAGGGATTTCTATGTCCCTAGAGGGATAGATTTCTATGTCCCTAGAGGGATTTCTATGTCCCTAGAGGGATTTCTAGGTCCCTAGAGAGAGAGATTTCTATGTCCCTAGAGGGATTTCTAGGTCCCTAGAGGGATTTCTAGGTCCCTAGAGGGATTTCTAGGTCCCTAGAGGGATTTCTAGGTCCCTAGAGGGATTTCTAGGTCCCTAGAGGGATTTCTAGGTCCCTAGAGGGATAGATTTCTATGTCCCTAGAGGGATTTCTATGTCCCTAGAGAGATTTCTATGTCCCTAGAGAGATTTCTAGGTCCCTAGAGGGATTTCAATGTCCCTAGAGGGATTTCTAGGTCCCTAGAGGGATAGATTTCAATGTCCCTAGAGGGATTTCTAGGTCCCTAGAGGGATTTCTATGTCCCTAGAGGGATAGATTTCTATGTCCCTAGAGGGATTTCTATGTCGCTAGAGGGATTTCTATGTCCCTAGAGGGATTTCTAGGTCCCTAGAGGGATTTCTAGGTCCCTAGAGGGATAGATTTCTATGTCCCTAGAGGGATTTCTATGTCACTAGAGAGATTTCTAGGTCCCTAGAGGGATTTCAATGTCCCTAGAGGGATTTCTAGGTCCCTAGAGGGATAGATTTCTAGGTCCCTAGAGGGATTTCTATGTCCCTAGAGGGATTTCTATGTCCCTAGAGGGATTTCTATGTCCCTAGAGGGATTTCTATGTCCCTAGAGGGATAGATTTCTATGTCCCTAGAGGGATTTCTATGTCCCTATAGGGATTTCTATGTCCCTAGAGGGATTTCTATGTCCCTAGAGGGATTTCTATGTCGCTAGAGGGATTTCTATGTCGCTAGAGGGATTTCTAGGTCCCTAGAGGGATTTCTAGGTCCCTAGAGAGAGAGATTTCTATGTCCCTAGAGGGATTTCTAGGTCCCTAGAGGGATTTCTAGGTCCCTAGAGGGATTTCTAGGTCCCTAGAGGGATAGATTTCTATGTCCCTAGAGGGATTTCTATGTCCCTAGAGAGATTTCTAGGTCCCTAGAGGGATTTCTATGTCCCTAGAGGGATTTCTAGGTCCCTAGAGGGATTTCTAGGTCCCTAGAGGGATTTCAATGTCCCTAGAGGGATTTCTAGGTCCCTAGAGGGTTTTCTATGTCCCTAGAGAGATTTCTATGTCCCTAGAGAGATTTCTAGGTCCCTAGAGGGATTTCAATGTCCCTAGAGGGATTTCTAGGTCCCTAGAGGGATAGATTTCAATGTCCCTAGAGGGATTTCTAGGTCCCTAGAGGGATTTCTATGTCCCTAGAGGGATAGATTTCTATGTCCCTAGAGGGATTTCTATGTCGCTAGAGGGATTTCTATGTCCCTAGAGGGATTTCTAGGTCCCTAGAGGGATTTCTAGGTCCCTAGAGGGATAGATTTCTATGTCCCTAGAGAGATTTCTATGTCACTAGAGAGATTTCTAGGTCCCTAGAGGGATTTCAATGTCCCTAGAGGGATTTCTAGGTCCCTAGAGGGATAGATTTCTAGGTCCCTAGAGGGATTTCTATGTCCCTAGAGGGATTTCTAGGTCCCTAGAGAGAGAGATTTCTATGTCCCTAGAGGGATTTCTAGGTCCCTAGAGGGATTTCTAGGTCCCTAGAGGGATTTCTAGGTCCCTAGAGGGATAGATTTCTATGTCCCTAGAGGGATTTCTATGTCCCTAGAGAGATTTCTAGGTCCCTAGAGGGATTTCTAGGTCCCTAGATTGATTTCTAGGTCCCTAGAGAGAGAGATTTCTATGTCCCTAGAGGGATTTCAAGGTCCCTAGAGGGATTTCTAGGTCCCTAGAGGGATAGATTTCTAGGTCCCTAGAGGGATTTCTATGTCCCTAGAGGGATTTCTATGTCCCTAGAGGGATTTCTATGTCCCTAGAGGGATTTCTATGTCCCTAGAGGGATAGATTTCTATGTCCCTAGAGGGATTTCTATGTCGCTAGAGGGATTTCTAGGTCCCTAGAGGGATTTCAAGGTCCCTAGAGAGAGAGATTTCTATGTCCCTAGAGGGATTTCTAGGTCCCTAGAGAGAGAGATTTCTATGTCCCTAGAGGGATTTCTAGGTCCCTAGAGAGAGAGATTTCTATGTCCCTAGAGGGATTTCTAGGTCCCTAGAGGGATTTCTAGGTCCCTAGAGGGATTTCTAGGTCCCTAGAGGGATAGATTTCTATGTCCCTAGAGGGATTTCTATGTCCCTAGAGAGATTTCTAGGTCCCTAGAGGGATTTCTATGTCCCTAGAGGGATTTCTAGGTCCCTAGAGGGATTTCTAGGTCCCTAGAGGGATTTCAATGTCCCTAGAGGGATTTCTAGGTCCCTAGAGGGATTTCTAGGTCCCTAGAGGGATTTCTATGTCCCTAGAGGGATAGATTTCTATGTCCCTAGAGGGATTTCTATGTCCCTAGAGGGATTTCTATGTCCCTAGAGGGATTTCTAGGTCCCTAGAGGGATTTCTATGTCCCTAGAGGGATAGATTTATATGTCCCTAGAGGGATTTCTATGTCCATAGAGGGATTTCTATGTTCCTAGAGGGATTTCTAGGTCCCTAGAGGGATAGATTTCTATGTCCCTAGAGGGATTTCTAGGTCCCTAGAGGGATTTCTATGTCCCTAGAGCGATAGATTTCTATGTCCCTGGAGGGATTTCTATGTCGCTAGAGGGATTTCTATGTCGCTAGAGGGATTTCTAGGTCCCTAGAGGCATTTCTAGGTCCCTAGAGAGAGAGATTTCTATGTCCCTAGAGGGATTTCTAGGTCCCTAGAGAGAGAGATTTCTATGTCCCTAGAGGGATTTCAATGTCCCTAGAGGGATTTCTAGGTCCCTAGAGGGATTTCTAGGTCCCTAGAGGAATTTCTATGTCCCTAGAGGGATAGATTTCTATGTCCCTAGAGGGATTTCTATGTCCCTAGAGGGATTTCTATGTCCCTAGAGGGATTTCTAGGTCCCTAGAGGGATTTCTAGGTCCCTAGAGGGATAGATTTCTAGGTCCCTAGAGGGATTTCAATGTCCCTAGAGGGATTTCTAGGTCCCTAGAGGGATTTCAATGTCCCTAGAGGGATTTCTAGGTCCCTAGAGGGATAGATTTCTAGGTCCCTAGAGGGATTTCTATGTCCCTAGAGGGATTTCTAGGTCCCTAGAGGGATAGATTTCTAGGTCCCTAGAGGGATTTCTATGTCCCTAGAGGGATTTCTATGTCCCTAGAGGGATTTCTATGTCCCTAGAGGGATAGATTTCTATGTCCCTAGAGGGATTTCTATGTCCCTAGAGGGATTTCTAGGTCCCTAGAGAGAGAGATTTCTATGTCCCTAGAGGGATTTCTAGGTCCCTAGAGGGATTTCTAGGTCCCTAGAGGGATTTCTAGGTCCCTAGAGGGATTTCTAGGTCCCTAGAGGGATTTCTAGGTCCCTAGAGGGATTTCTAGGTCCCTAGAGGGATAGATTTCTATGTCCCTAGAGGGATTTCTATGTCCCTAGAGAGATTTCTATGTCCCTAGAGAGATTTCTAGGTCCCTAGAGGGATTTCAATGTCCCTAGAGGGATTTCTAGGTCCCTAGAGGGATAGATTTCAATGTCCCTAGAGGGATTTCTAGGTCCCTAGAGGGATTTCTATGTCCCTAGAGGGATAGATTTCTATGTCCCTAGAGGGATTTCTATGTCGCTAGAGGGATTTCTATGTCCCTAGAGGGATTTCTAGGTCCCTAGAGGGATTTCTAGGTCCCTAGAGGGATAGATTTCTATGTCCCTAGAGGGATTTCTATGTCACTAGAGAGATTTCTAGGTCCCTAGAGGGATTTCAATGTCCCTAGAGGGATTTCTAGGTCCCTAGAGGGATAGATTTCTAGGTCCCTAGAGGGATTTCTATGTCCCTAGAGGGATTTCTATGTCCCTAGAGGGATTTCTATGTCCCTAGAGGGATTTCTATGTCCCTAGAGGGATAGATTTCTATGTCCCTAGAGGGATTTCTATGTCCCTATAGGGATTTCTATGTCCCTAGAGGGATTTCTATGTCCCTAGAGGGATTTCTATGTCGCTAGAGGGATTTCTATGTCGCTAGAGGGATTTCTAGGTCCCTAGAGGGATTTCTAGGTCCCTAGAGAGAGAGATTTCTATGTCCCTAGAGGGATTTCTAGGTCCCTAGAGGGATTTCTAGGTCCCTAGAGGGATTTCTAGGTCCCTAGAGGGATAGATTTCTATGTCCCTAGAGGGATTTCTATGTCCCTAGAGAGATTTCTAGGTCCCTAGAGGGATTTCTATGTCCCTAGAGGGATTTCTAGGTCCCTAGAGGGATTTCTAGGTCCCTAGAGGGATTTCTAGGTCCCTAGAGGGATTTCAATGTCCCTAGAGGGATTTCTAGGTCCCTAGAGGGATTTCTATGTCCCTAGAGAGATTTCTATGTCCCTAGAGAGATTTCTAGGTCCCTAGAGGGATTTCAATGTCCCTAGAGGGATTTCTAGGTCCCTAGAGGGATAGATTTCAATGTCCCTAGAGGGATTTCTAGGTCCCTAGAGGGATTTCTATGTCCCTAGAGGGATAGATTTCTATGTCCCTAGAGGGATTTCTATGTCGCTAGAGGGATTTCTATGTCCCTAGAGGGATTTCTAGGTCCCTAGAGGGATTTCTAGGTCCCTAGAGGGATAGATTTCTATGTCCCTAGAGAGATTTCTATGTCACTAGAGAGATTTCTAGGTCCCTAGAGGGATTTCAATGTCCCTAGAGGGATTTCTAGGTCCCTAGAGGGATAGATTTCTAGGTCCCTAGAGGGATTTCTATGTCCCTAGAGGGATTTCTAGGTCCCTAGAGAGAGAGATTTCTATGTCCCTAGAGGGATTTCTAGGTCCCTAGAGGGATTTCTAGGTCCCTAGAGGGATAGATTTCTATGTCCCTAGAGGGATTTCTATGTCCCTAGAGAGATTTCTAGGTCCCTAGAGGGATTTCTAGGTCCCTAGATTGATTTCTAGGTCCCTAGAGAGAGAGATTTCTATGTCCCTAGAGGGATTTCAAGGTCCCTAGAGGGATTTCTAGGTCCCTAGAGGGATTTCTAGGTCCCTAGAGGGATTTCTAGGTCCCTAGAGGGATTTCTAGGTCCCTAGAGGGATAGATTTCTATGTCCCTAGAGGGATTTCTATGTCCCTAGAGAGATTTCTATGTCCCTAGAGAGATTTCTAGGTCCCTAGAGGGATTTCAATGTCCCTAGAGGGATTTCTAGGTCCCTAGAGGGATAGATTTCAATGTCCCTAGAGGGATTTCTAGGTCCCTAGAGGGATAGATTTCAATGTCCCTAGAGGGATTTCTAGGTCCCTAGAGGGATTTCTATGTCCCTAGAGGGATAGATTTCTATGTCCCTAGAGGGATTTCTATGTCACTAGAGAGATTTCTAGGTCCCTAGAGGGATTTCAATGTCCCTAGAGGGATTTCTAGGTCCCTAGAGGGATAGATTTCTAAGTCCCTAGAGGGATTTCTATGTCCCTAGAGGGATTTCAATGTCCCTAGAGGGATTTCTATGTCCCTAGAGGGATTTCTATGTCCCTAGAGGGATAGATTTCTATGTCCCTAGAGGGATTTCTATGTCCCTATAGGGATTTCTATGTCCCTAGAGGGATTTCTATGTCCCTAGAGGGATTTCTATGTCGCTAGAGGGATTTCTATGTCGCTAGAGGGATTTCTAGGTCCCTAGAGGGATTTCAAGGTCCCTAGAGAGAGAGATTTCTATGTCCCTAGAGGGATTTCTAGGTCCCTAGAGAGAGAGATTTCTATGTCCCTAGAGGGATTTCAATGTCCCTAGAGGGATTTCTATGTCCCTAGAGGGATTTCTAGGTCCCTAGAGAGAGAGATTTCTATGTCCCTAGAGGGATTTCTAGGTCCCTAGAGGGATTTCTAGGTCCCTAGAGGGATTTCTAGGTCCCTAGAGGGATAGATTTCTATGTCCCTAGAGGGATTTCTATGTCCCAAGAGAGATTTCTAGGTCCCTAGAGGGATTTCTATGTCCCTAGAGGGATTTCTAGGTCCCTAGAGGGATTTCTAGGTCCCTAGAGGGATTTCAATGTCCCTAGAGGGATTTCTAGGTCCCTAGAGGGATTTCTAGGTCCCTAGAGGGATTTCTATGTCCCTAGAGGGATAGATTTCTATGTCCCTAGAGGGATTTCTATGTCCCTAGAGAGATTTCTATGTCCCTA
>CAXKTH010000096.1:125000-142500 GCA_964056705.1 Troilus luridus
AGATTTCTATGTCCCTAGAGGGATTTCTATGTCCCTATAGGGATTTCTATGTCCCTAGAGGGATTTCTATGTCCCTAGAGGGATTTCTATGTCGCTAGAGGGATTTCTATGTCGCTAGAGGGATTTCTAGGTCCCTAGAGGGATTTCTAGGTCCCTAGAGAGAGAGATTTCTATGTCCCTAGAGGGATTTCTAGGTCCCTAGAGGGATTTCTAGGTCCCTAGAGGGATTTCTAGGTCCCTAGAGGGATAGATTTCTATGTCCCTAGAGGGATTTCTATGTCCCTAGAGAGATTTCTAGGTCCCTAGAGGGATTTCTATGTCCCTAGAGGGATTTCTATGTCCCTAGAGAGATTTCTAGGTCCCTAGAGGGATTTCAATGTCCCTAGAGGGATTTCTAGGTCCCTAGAGGGATAGATTTCAATGTCCCTAGAGGGATTTCTATGTCCCTAGAGGGATAGATTTCTATGTCCCTAGAGGGATTTCTATGTCGCTAGAGGGATTTCTATGTCCCTAGAGGGATTTCTAGGTCCCTAGAGGGATTTCTAGGTCCCTAGAGGGATAGATTTCTATGTCCCTAGAGGGATTTCTAGGTCCCTAGAGGGATTTCTATGTCCCTAGAGGGATAGATTTATATGTCCCTAGAGGGATTTCTATGTCCATAGAGGGATTTCTATGTCCCTAGAGGGATTTCTAGGTCCCTAGAGGGATAGATTTCTATGTCGCTAGAGGGATAGATTTATATGTCCCTAGAGGGATTTCTATGTCCATAGAGGGATTTCTAGGTCCCTAGAGAGAGAGATTTCTATGTCCCTAGAGGGATTTCTAGGTCCCTAGAGGGATTTCTAGGTCCCTAGAGGGATTTCTAGGTCCCTAGAGGGATAGATTTCTATGTCCCTAGAGGGATTTCTATGTCCCTAGAGAGATTTCTAGGTCCCTAGAGGGATTTCTATGTCCCTAGAGGGATTTCTAGGTCCCTAGAGGGATTTCTATGTCCCTAGAGGGATAGATTTATATGTCCCTAGAGGGATTTCTATGTCCATAGAGGGATTTCTATGTCCCTAGAGGGATTTCTAGGTCCCTAGAGGGATAGATTTCTATGTCCCTAGAGGGATTTCTATGTCGCTAGAGGGATTTCTATGTCGCTAGAGGGATTTCTAGGTCCCTAGAGGGATAGATTTCTAGGTCCCTAGAGGGATTTCAATGTCCCTAGAGGGATTTCTAGGTCCCTAGAGGGATTTCTATGTCCCTAGAGAGATTTCTATGTCCCTAGAGAGATTTCTAGGTCCCTAGAGGGATTTCAATGTCCCTAGAGGGATTTCTAGGTCCCTAGAGGGATAGATTTCAATGTCCCTAGAGGGATTTCTAGGTCCCTAGAGGGATTTCTATGTCCCTAGAGGGATAGATTTCTATGTCCCTAGAGGGATTTCTATGTCGCTAGAGGGATTTCTATGTCCCTAGAGGGATTTCTAGGTCCCTAGAGGGATTTCTAGGTCCCTAGAGGGATAGATTTCTATGTCCCTAGAGGGATTTCTAGGTCCCTAGAGGGATTTCTATGTCCCTAGAGGGATAGATTTATATGTCCCTAGAGGGATTTCTATGTCCATAGAGGGATTTCTATGTCCCTAGAGGGATTTCTAGGTCCCTAGAGGGATAGATTTCTATGTCGCTAGAGGGATTTCTAGGTCCCTAGAGGGATTTCTAGGTCCCTAGAGAGAGAGATTTCTATGTCCCTAGAGGGATTTCTAGGTCCCTAGAGAGAGAGATTTCTATGTCCCTAGAGGGATTTCTAGGTCCCTAGAGGGATTTCTAGGTCCCTAGAGGGATTTCTAGGTCCCTAGAGGGATTTCTAGGTCCCTAGAGGGATAGATTTCTATGTCCCTAGAGGGATTTCTATGTCCCTAGAGAGATTTCTAGGTCCCTAGAGGGATTTCTATGTCCCTAGAGGGATTTCTAGGTCCTTAGAGGGATTTCTAGGTCCCTAGAGGGATTTCAATGTCCCTAGAGGGATTTCTAGGTCCCTAGAGGGATTTCTAGGTCCCTAGAGGGATTTCTATGTCCCTAGAGGGATAGATTTCTATGTCCCTAGAGGGATTTCTATGTCCCTAGAGGGATTTCTATGTCCCTAGAGGGATTTCTAGGTCCCTAGAGGGATAGATTTATATGTCCCTAGAGGGATTTCTATGTCCATAGAGGGATTTCTATGTCCCTAGAGGGATTTCTAGGTCCCTAGAGGGATAGATTTCTATGTCCCTAGAGGGATTTCTATGTCGCTAGAGGGATTTCTATGTCGCTAGAGGGATTTCTAGGTCCCTAGAGGGATAGATTTCTAGGTCCCTAGAGGGATTTCAATGTCCCTAGAGGGATTTCTAGGTCCCTAGAGGGATTTCTAGGTCCCTAGAGGGATAGATTTCTATGTCCCTAGAGGGATTTCTATGTCCCTAGAGAGATTTCTATGTCCCTAGAGAGATTTCTAGGTCCCTAGAAGGATTTCAATGTCCCTAGAGGGATTTCTAGGTCCCTAGAGGGATAGATTTCAATGTCCCTAGAGGGATTTCTAGGTCCCTAGAGGGATTTCTATGTCCCTAGAGGGATAGATTTCTATGTCCCTAGAGGGATTTCTATGTCGCTAGAGGGATTTCTATGTCCCTAGAGGGATTTCTAGGTCCCTAGAGGGATTTCTAGGTCCCTAGAGGGATAGATTTCTATGTCCCTAGAGGGATTTCTATGTCACTAGAGAGATTTCTAGGTCCCTAGAGGGATTTCAATGTCCCTAGAGGGATTTCTAGGTCCCTAGAAGGATAGATTTCTAGGTCCCTAGAGGGATTTCTATGTCCCTAGAGGGATTTCAATGTCCCTAGAGGGATTTCTATGTCCCTAGAGGGATTTCTATGTCCCTAGAGGGATAGATTTCTATGTCCCTAGAGGGATTTCTATGTCCCTATAGGGATTTCTATGTCCCTAGAGGGATTTCTATGTCCCTAGAGGGATTTCTATGTCGCTAGAGGGATTTCTATGTCGCTGGAGGGATTTCTAGGTCCCTAGAGGGATTTCTAGGTCCCTAGAGAGAGAGATTTCTATGTCCCTAGAGGGATTTCTAGGTCCCTAGAGGGATTTCTAGGCCCCTAGAGGGATTTCTAGGTCCCTAGAGGGATAGATTTCTATGTCCCTAGAGGGATTTCTATGTCCCTAGAGAGATTTCTAGGTCCCTAGAGGGATTTCTATGTCCCTAGAGGGATTTCTAGGTCCCTAGAGGGATTTCTAGGTCCCTAGAGGGATTTCAATGTCCCTAGAGGGATTTCTATGTCCCTAGAGAGATTTCTATGTCCCTAGAGAGATTTCTAGGTCCCTAGAGGGATTTCAATGTCCCTAGAGGGATTTCTAGGTCCCTAGAGGGATAGATTTCAATGTCCCTAGAGGGATTTCTAGGTCCCTAGAGGGATTTCTATGTCCCTAGAGGGATAGATTTCTATGTCCCTAGAGGGATTTCTATGTCGCTAGAGGGATTTCTATGTCCCTAGAGGGATTTCTAGGTCCCTAGAGGGATTTCTAGGTCCCTAGAGGGATAGATTTCTATGTCCCTAGAGGGATTTCTATGTCACTAGAGAGATTTCTAGGTCCCTAGAGGGATTTCAATGTCCCTAGAGGGATTTCTAGGTCCCTAGAGGGATAGATTTCTAGGTCCCTAGAGGGATTTCTATGTCCCTAGAGGGATTTCTAGGTCCCTAGAGAGAGAGATTTCTATGTCCCTAGAGGGATTTCTAGGTCCCTAGAGGGATTTCTAGGTCCCTAGAGGGATTTCTAGGTCCCTAGAGGGATAGATTTCTATGTCCCTAGAGGGATTTCTATGTCCCTAGAGAGATTTCTAGGTCCCTAGAGGGATTTCTAGGTCCCTAGATTGATTTCTAGGTCCCTAGAGAGAGAGATTTCTATGTCCCTAGAGGGATTTCTAGGTCCCTAGAGGGATTTCTAGGTCCCTAGAGGGATTTCAATGTCCCTAGAGGGATAGATTTCTAGGTCCCTAGAGGGATAGATTTCTATGTCCATAGAGGGATTTCTATGTCCCTAGAGGGATTTCTAGGTCCCTAGAGGGATAGATTTCTATGTCGCTAGAGGGATTTCTAGGTCCCTAGAGGGATTTCTAGGTCCCTAGAGAGAGAGATTTCTATGTCCCTAGAGGGATTTCTAGGTCCCTAGAGAGAGAGATTTCTATGTCCCTAGAGGGATTTCAATGTCCCTAGAGGGATTTCTAGGTCCCTAGAGGGATAGATTTCTAGGTCCCTAGAGGGATTTCTATGTCCCTAGAGGGATTTCTAGGTCCCTAGAGGGATAGATTTCTAGGTCCCTAGAGGGATTTCTATGTCCCTAGAGGGATTTCTATGTCCCTAGAGGGATTTCTATGTCCCTAGAGGGATTTCTATGTCCCTAGAGGGATAGATTTCTATGTCCCTAGAGGGATTTCTATGTCCCTAGAGGGATTTCTAGGTCCCTAGAGAGAGAGATTTCTATGTCCCTAGAGGGATTTCTAGGTCCCTAGAGGGATTTCTAGGTCCCTAGAGGGATTTCTAGGTCCCTAGAGGGATTTCTAGGTCCCTAGAGGGATTTCTAGGTCCCTAGAGGGATAGATTTCTATGTCCCTAGAGGGATTTCTATGTCCCTAGAGAGATTTCTATGTCCCTAGAGAGATTTCTAGGTCCCTAGAGGGATTTCAATGTCCCTAGAGGGATTTCTAGGTCCCTAGAGGGATAGATTTCAATGTCCCTAGAGGGATTTCTATGTCGCTAGAGGGATTTCTAGGTCCCTAGAGGGATTTCTAGGTCCCTAGAGAGAGAGATTTCTATGTCCCTAGAGGGATTTCTAGGTCCCTAGAGAGAGAGATTTCTATGTCCCTAGAGGGATTTCTAGGTCCCTAGAGGGATTTCTAGGTCCCTAGAGGGATTTCTAGGTCCCTAGAGGGATAGATTTCTATGTCCCTAGAGGGATTTCTATGTCCCTAGAGAGATTTCTAGGTCCCTAGAGGGATTTCTATGTCCCTAGAGGGATTTCTAGGTCCCTAGAGGGATTTCTAGGTCCCTAGAGGGATTTCAATGTCCCTAGAGGGATTTCTAGGTCCCTAGAGGGATTTCTAGGTCCCTAGAGGGATTTCTATGTCCCTAGAGGGATAGATTTCTATGTCCCTAGAGGGATTTCTATGTCCCTAGAGGGATTTCTATGTCCCTAGAGGGATTTCTAGGTCCCTAGAGGGATTTCTATGTCCCTAGAGGGATAGATTTATATGTCCCTAGAGGGATTTCTATGTCCATAGAGGGATTTCTATGTCCCTAGAGGGATTTCTAGGTCCCTAGAGGGATAGATTTCTATGTCCCTAGAGGGATTTCTATGTCGCTAGAGGGATTTCTATGTCGCTAGAGGGATTTCTAGGTCCCTAGAGGGATAGATTTCTAGGTCCCTAGAGGGATTTCAATGTCCCTAGAGGGATTTCTAGGTCCCTAGAGGGATAGATTTCTAGGTCCCTAGAGGGATTTCAATGTCCCTAGAGGGATTTCTAGGTCCCTAGAGGGATTTCAATGTCCCTAGAGGGATTTCTAGGTCCCTAGAGGGATAGATTTCTAGGTCCCTAGAGGGATTTCTATGTCCCTAGAGGGATTTCTAGGTCCCTAGAGGGATAGATTTCTAGGTCCCTAGAGGGATTTCTATGTCCCTAGAGGGATTTCTATGTCCCTAGAGGGATTTCTATGTCCCTAGAGGGATTTCTATGTCCCTAGAGGGATAGATTTCTATGTCCCTAGAGGGATTTCTATGTCCCTAGAGGGATAGATTTCTATGTCCCTAGAGGGATTTCTAGGTCCCTAGAGGGATAGATTTCTATGTCCCTAGAGGGATTTCTATGTCACTAGAGAGATTTCTAGGTCCCTAGAGGGATTTCAATGTCCCTAGAGGGATTTCTAGGTCCCTAGAAGGATAGATTTCTAGGTCCCTAGAGGGATTTCTATGTCCCTAGAGGGATTTCAATGTCCCTAGAGGGATTTCTATGTCCCTAGAGGGATTTCTATGTCCCTAGAGGGATAGATTTCTATGTCCCTAGAGGGATTTCTATGTCCCTATAGGGATTTCTATGTCCCTAGAGGGATTTCTATGTCCCTAGAGGGATTTCTATGTCGCTAGAGGGATTTCTATGTCGCTGGAGGGATTTCTAGGTCCCTAGAGGGATTTCTAGGTCCCTAGAGAGAGAGATTTCTATGTCCCTAGAGGGATTTCTAGGTCCCTAGAGGGATTTCTAGGCCCCTAGAGGGATTTCTAGGTCCCTAGAGGGATAGATTTCTATGTCCCTAGAGGGATTTCTATGTCCCTAGAGAGATTTCTAGGTCCCTAGAGGGATTTCTATGTCCCTAGAGGGATTTCTAGGTCCCTAGAGGGATTTCTAGGTCCCTAGAGGGATTTCAATGTCCCTAGAGGGATTTCTATGTCCCTAGAGAGATTTCTATGTCCCTAGAGAGATTTCTAGGTCCCTAGAGGGATTTCAATGTCCCTAGAGGGATTTCTAGGTCCCTAGAGGGATAGATTTCAATGTCCCTAGAGGGATTTCTAGGTCCCTAGAGGGATTTCTATGTCCCTAGAGGGATAGATTTCTATGTCCCTAGAGGGATTTCTATGTCGCTAGAGGGATTTCTATGTCCCTAGAGGGATTTCTAGGTCCCTAGAGGGATTTCTAGGTCCCTAGAGGGATAGATTTCTATGTCCCTAGAGGGATTTCTATGTCACTAGAGAGATTTCTAGGTCCCTAGAGGGATTTCAATGTCCCTAGAGGGATTTCTAGGTCCCTAGAGGGATAGATTTCTAGGTCCCTAGAGGGATTTCTATGTCCCTAGAGGGATTTCTAGGTCCCTAGAGAGAGAGATTTCTATGTCCCTAGAGGGATTTCTAGGTCCCTAGAGGGATTTCTAGGTCCCTAGAGGGATTTCTAGGTCCCTAGAGGGATAGATTTCTATGTCCCTAGAGGGATTTCTATGTCCCTAGAGAGATTTCTAGGTCCCTAGAGGGATTTCTAGGTCCCTAGATTGATTTCTAGGTCCCTAGAGAGAGAGATTTCTATGTCCCTAGAGGGATTTCTAGGTCCCTAGAGGGATTTCTAGGTCCCTAGAGGGATTTCAATGTCCCTAGAGGGATAGATTTCTAGGTCCCTAGAGGGATAGATTTCTATGTCCATAGAGGGATTTCTATGTCCCTAGAGGGATTTCTAGGTCCCTAGAGGGATAGATTTCTATGTCGCTAGAGGGATTTCTAGGTCCCTAGAGGGATTTCTAGGTCCCTAGAGAGAGAGATTTCTATGTCCCTAGAGGGATTTCTAGGTCCCTAGAGAGAGAGATTTCTATGTCCCTAGAGGGATTTCAATGTCCCTAGAGGGATTTCTAGGTCCCTAGAGGGATAGATTTCTAGGTCCCTAGAGGGATTTCTATGTCCCTAGAGGGATTTCTAGGTCCCTAGAGGGATAGATTTCTAGGTCCCTAGAGGGATTTCTATGTCCCTAGAGGGATTTCTATGTCCCTAGAGGGATTTCTATGTCCCTAGAGGGATTTCTATGTCCCTAGAGGGATAGATTTCTATGTCCCTAGAGGGATTTCTATGTCCCTAGAGGGATTTCTAGGTCCCTAGAGAGAGAGATTTCTATGTCCCTAGAGGGATTTCTAGGTCCCTAGAGGGATTTCTAGGTCCCTAGAGGGATTTCTAGGTCCCTAGAGGGATTTCTAGGTCCCTAGAGGGATTTCTAGGTCCCTAGAGGGATAGATTTCTATGTCCCTAGAGGGATTTCTATGTCCCTAGAGAGATTTCTATGTCCCTAGAGAGATTTCTAGGTCCCTAGAGGGATTTCAATGTCCCTAGAGGGATTTCTAGGTCCCTAGAGGGATAGATTTCAATGTCCCTAGAGGGATTTCTATGTCGCTAGAGGGATTTCTAGGTCCCTAGAGGGATTTCTAGGTCCCTAGAGAGAGAGATTTCTATGTCCCTAGAGGGATTTCTAGGTCCCTAGAGAGAGAGATTTCTATGTCCCTAGAGGGATTTCTAGGTCCCTAGAGGGATTTCTAGGTCCCTAGAGGGATTTCTAGGTCCCTAGAGGGATAGATTTCTATGTCCCTAGAGGGATTTCTATGTCCCTAGAGAGATTTCTAGGTCCCTAGAGGGATTTCTATGTCCCTAGAGGGATTTCTAGGTCCCTAGAGGGATTTCTAGGTCCCTAGAGGGATTTCAATGTCCCTAGAGGGATTTCTAGGTCCCTAGAGGGATTTCTAGGTCCCTAGAGGGATTTCTATGTCCCTAGAGGGATAGATTTCTATGTCCCTAGAGGGATTTCTATGTCCCTAGAGGGATTTCTATGTCCCTAGAGGGATTTCTAGGTCCCTAGAGGGATTTCTATGTCCCTAGAGGGATAGATTTATATGTCCCTAGAGGGATTTCTATGTCCATAGAGGGATTTCTATGTCCCTAGAGGGATTTCTAGGTCCCTAGAGGGATAGATTTCTATGTCCCTAGAGGGATTTCTATGTCGCTAGAGGGATTTCTATGTCGCTAGAGGGATTTCTAGGTCCCTAGAGGGATAGATTTCTAGGTCCCTAGAGGGATTTCAATGTCCCTAGAGGGATTTCTAGGTCCCTAGAGGGATAGATTTCTAGGTCCCTAGAGGGATTTCAATGTCCCTAGAGGGATTTCTAGGTCCCTAGAGGGATTTCAATGTCCCTAGAGGGATTTCTAGGTCCCTAGAGGGATAGATTTCTAGGTCCCTAGAGGGATTTCTATGTCCCTAGAGGGATTTCTAGGTCCCTAGAGGGATAGATTTCTAGGTCCCTAGAGGGATTTCTATGTCCCTAGAGGGATTTCTATGTCCCTAGAGGGATTTCTATGTCCCTAGAGGGATTTCTATGTCCCTAGAGGGATAGATTTCTATGTCCCTAGAGGGATTTCTATGTCCCTAGAGGGATTTCTAGGTCCCTAGAGAGAGAGATTTCTATGTCCCTAGAGGGATTTCTAGGTCCCTAGAGGGATTTCTAGGTCCCTAGAGGGATTTCTAGGTCCCTAGAGGGATTTCTAGGTCCCTAGAGGGATTTCTAGGTCCCTTGAGGGATTTCTAGGTCCCTAGAGGGATAGATTTCTATGTCCCTAGAGGGATTTCTATGTCCCTAGAGAGATTTCTATGTCCCTAGAGAGATTTCTAGGTCCCTAGAGGGATTTCAATGTCCCTAGAGGGATTTCTAGGTCCCTAGAGGGATAGATTTCAATGTCCCTAGAGGGATTTCTAGGTCCCTAGAGGGATTTCTATGTCCCTAGAGGGATAGATTTCTATGTCCCTAGAGGGATTTCTATGTCGCTAGAGGGATTTCTATGTCCCTAGAGGGATTTCTAGGTCCCTAGAGGGATTTCTAGGTCCCTAGAGGGATAGATTTCTATGTCCCTAGAGGGATTTCTATGTCACTAGAGAGATTTCTAGGTCCCTAGAGGGATTTCAATGTCCCTAGAGGGATTTCTAGGTCCCTAGAGGGATAGATTTCTAGGTCCCTAGAGGGATTTCTATGTCCCTAGAGGGATTTCAATGTCCCTAGAGGGATTTCTATGTCCCTAGAGGGATTTCTATGTCCCTAGAGGGATAGATTTCTATGTCCCTAGAGGGATTTCTATGTCCCTATAGGGATTTCTATGTCCCTAGAGGGATTTCTATGTCCCTAGAGGGATTTCTATGTCGCTAGAGGGATTTCTATGTCGCTAGAGGGATTTCTAGGTCCCTAGAGGGATTTCTAGGTCCCTAGAGAGAGAGATTTCTATGTCCCTAGAGGGATTTCTAGGTCCCTAGAGGGATTTCTAGGTCCCTAGAGGGATTTCTAGGTCCCTAGAGGGATAGATTTCTATGTCCCTAGAGGGATTTCTATGTCCCTAGAGAGATTTCTAGGTCCCTAGAGGGATTTCTATGTCCCTAGAGGGATTTCTATGTCCCTAGAGAGATTTCTAGGTCCCTAGAGGGATTTCAATGTCCCTAGAGGGATTTCTAGGTCCCTAGAGGGATAGATTTCAATGTCCCTAGAGGGATTTCTATGTCCCTAGAGGGATAGATTTCTATGTCCCTAGAGGGATTTCTATGTCGCTAGAGGGATTTCTATGTCCCTAGAGGGATTTCTAGGTCCCTAGAGGGATTTCTAGGTCCCTAGAGGGATAGATTTCTATGTCCCTAGAGGGATTTCTAGGTCCCTAGAGGGATTTCTATGTCCCTAGAGGGATAGATTTATATGTCCCTAGAGGGATTTCTATGTCCATAGAGGGATTTCTATGTCCCTAGAGGGATTTCTAGGTCCCTAGAGGGATAGATTTCTATGTCGCTAGAGGGATAGATTTATATGTCCCTAGAGGGATTTCTATGTCCATAGAGGGATTTCTAGGTCCCTAGAGAGAGAGATTTCTATGTCCCTAGAGGGATTTCTAGGTCCCTAGAGGGATTTCTAGGTCCCTAGAGGGATTTCTAGGTCCCTAGAGGGATAGATTTCTATGTCCCTAGAGGGATTTCTATGTCCCTAGAGAGATTTCTAGGTCCCTAGAGGGATTTCTATGTCCCTAGAGGGATTTCTAGGTCCCTAGAGGGATTTCTATGTCCCTAGAGGGATAGATTTATATGTCCCTAGAGGGATTTCTATGTCCATAGAGGGATTTCTATGTCCCTAGAGGGATTTCTAGGTCCCTAGAGGGATAGATTTCTATGTCCCTAGAGGGATTTCTATGTCGCTAGAGGGATTTCTATGTCGCTAGAGGGATTTCTAGGTCCCTAGAGGGATAGATTTCTAGGTCCCTAGAGGGATTTCAATGTCCCTAGAGGGATTTCTAGGTCCCTAGAGGGATTTCTATGTCCCTAGAGAGATTTCTATGTCCCTAGAGAGATTTCTAGGTCCCTAGAGGGATTTCAATGTCCCTAGAGGGATTTCTAGGTCCCTAGAGGGATAGATTTCAATGTCCCTAGAGGGATTTCTAGGTCCCTAGAGGGATTTCTATGTCCCTAGAGGGATAGATTTCTATGTCCCTAGAGGGATTTCTATGTCGCTAGAGGGATTTCTATGTCCCTAGAGGGATTTCTAGGTCCCTAGAGGGATTTCTAGGTCCCTAGAGGGATAGATTTCTATGTCCCTAGAGGGATTTCTAGGTCCCTAGAGGGATTTCTATGTCCCTAGAGGGATAGATTTATATGTCCCTAGAGGGATTTCTATGTCCATAGAGGGATTTCTATGTCCCTAGAGGGATTTCTAGGTCCCTAGAGGGATAGATTTCTATGTCGCTAGAGGGATTTCTAGGTCCCTAGAGGGATTTCTAGGTCCCTAGAGAGAGAGATTTCTATGTCCCTAGAGGGATTTCTAGGTCCCTAGAGAGAGAGATTTCTATGTCCCTAGAGGGATTTCTAGGTCCCTAGAGGGATTTCTAGGTCCCTAGAGGGATTTCTAGGTCCCTAGAGGGATTTCTAGGTCCCTAGAGGGATAGATTTCTATGTCCCTAGAGGGATTTCTATGTCCCTAGAGAGATTTCTAGGTCCCTAGAGGGATTTCTATGTCCCTAGAGGGATTTCTAGGTCCTTAGAGGGATTTCTAGGTCCCTAGAGGGATTTCAATGTCCCTAGAGGGATTTCTAGGTCCCTAGAGGGATTTCTAGGTCCCTAGAGGGATTTCTATGTCCCTAGAGGGATAGATTTCTATGTCCCTAGAGGGATTTCTATGTCCCTAGAGGGATTTCTATGTCCCTAGAGGGATTTCTAGGTCCCTAGAGGGATAGATTTATATGTCCCTAGAGGGATTTCTATGTCCATAGAGGGATTTCTATGTCCCTAGAGGGATTTCTAGGTCCCTAGAGGGATAGATTTCTATGTCCCTAGAGGGATTTCTATGTCGCTAGAGGGATTTCTATGTCGCTAGAGGGATTTCTAGGTCCCTAGAGGGATAGATTTCTAGGTCCCTAGAGGGATTTCAATGTCCCTAGAGGGATTTCTAGGTCCCTAGAGGGATTTCTAGGTCCCTAGAGGGATAGATTTCTATGTCCCTAGAGGGATTTCTATGTCCCTAGAGAGATTTCTATGTCCCTAGAGAGATTTCTAGGTCCCTAGAAGGATTTCAATGTCCCTAGAGGGATTTCTAGGTCCCTAGAGGGATAGATTTCAATGTCCCTAGAGGGATTTCTAGGTCCCTAGAGGGATTTCTATGTCCCTAGAGGGATAGATTTCTATGTCCCTAGAGGGATTTCTATGTCGCTAGAGGGATTTCTATGTCCCTAGAGGGATTTCTAGGTCCCTAGAGGGATTTCTAGGTCCCTAGAGGGATAGATTTCTATGTCCCTAGAGGGATTTCTATGTCACTAGAGAGATTTCTAAGTCCCTAGAGGGATTTCAATGTCCCTAGAGGGATTTCTAGGTCCCTAGAAGGATAGATTTCTAGGTCCCTAGAGGGATTTCTATGTCCCTAGAGGGATTTCAATGTCCCTAGAGGGATTTCTATGTCCCTAGAGGGATTTCTATGTCCCTAGAGGGATAGATTTCTATGTCCCTAGAGGGATTTCTATGTCCCTATAGGGATTTCTATGTCCCTAGAGGGATTTCTATGTCCCTAGAGGGATTTCTATGTCGCTAGAGGGATTTCTATGTCGCTGGAGGGATTTCTAGGTCCCTAGAGGGATTTCTAGGTCCCTAGAGAGAGAGATTTCTATGTCCCTAGAGGGATTTCTAGGTCCCTAGAGGGATTTCTAGGCCCCTAGAGGGATTTCTAGGTCCCTAGAGGGATAGATTTCTATGTCCCTAGAGGGATTTCTATGTCCCTAGAGAGATTTCTAGGTCCCTAGAGGGATTTCTATGTCCCTAGAGGGATTTCTAGGTCCCTAGAGGGATTTCTAGGTCCCTAGAGGGATTTCAATGTCCCTAGAGGGATTTCTATGTCCCTAGAGAGATTTCTATGTCCCTAGAGAGATTTCTAGGTCCCTAGAGGGATTTCAATGTCCCTAGAGGGATTTCTAGGTCCCTAGAGGGATAGATTTCAATGTCCCTAGAGGGATTTCTAGGTCCCTAGAGGGATTTCTATGTCCCTAGAGGGATAGATTTCTATGTCCCTAGAGGGATTTCTATGTCGCTAGAGGGATTTCTATGTCCCTAGAGGGATTTCTAGGTCCCTAGAGGGATTTCTAGGTCCCTAGAGGGATAGATTTCTATGTCCCTAGAGGGATTTCTATGTCACTAGAGAGATTTCTAGGTCCCTAGAGGGATTTCAATGTCCCTAGAGGGATTTCTAGGTCCCTAGAGGGATAGATTTCTAGGTCCCTAGAGGGATTTCTATGTCCCTAGAGGGATTTCTAGGTCCCTAGAGAGAGAGATTTCTATGTCCCTAGAGGGATTTCTAGGTCCCTAGAGGGATTTCTAGGTCCCTAGAGGGATTTCTAGGTCCCTAGAGGGATAGATTTCTATGTCCCTAGAGGGATTTCTATGTCCCTAGAGAGATTTCTAGGTCCCTAGAGGGATTTCTAGGTCCCTAGATTGATTTCTAGGTCCCTAGAGAGAGAGATTTCTATGTCCCTAGAGGGATTTCTAGGTCCCTAGAGGGATTTCTAGGTCCCTAGAGGGATTTCAATGTCCCTAGAGGGATAGATTTCTAGGTCCCTAGAGGGATAGATTTCTATGTCCATAGAGGGATTTCTATGTCCCTAGAGGGATTTCTAGGTCCCTAGAGGGATAGATTTCTATGTCGCTAGAGGGATTTCTAGGTCCCTAGAGGGATTTCTAGGTCCCTAGAGAGAGAGATTTCTATGTCCCTAGAGGGATTTCTAGGTCCCTAGAGAGAGAGATTTCTATGTCCCTAGAGGGATTTCTAGGTCCCTAGAGGGATTTCAATGTCCCTAGAGGGATTTCTAGGTCCCTAGAGGGATTTCTAGGTCCCTAGAGGGATTTCTATGTCCCTAGAGGGATAGATTTCTATGTCCCTAGAGGGATTTCTATGTCCCTAGAGGGATTTCTATGTCCCTAGAGGGATTTCTAGGTCCCTAGAGGGATTTCTATGTCCCTAGAGGGATAGATTTATATGTCCCTAGAGGGATTTCTATGTCCATAGAGGGATTTCTATGTCCCTAGAGGGATTTCTAGGTCCCTAGAGGGATAGATTTCTATGTCCCTAGAGGGATTTCTATGTCGCTAGAGGGATTTCTAGGTCCCTAGAGGGATAGATTTCTAGGTCCCTAGAGGGATTTCAATGTCCCTAGAGGGATTTCCAGGTCCCTAGAGGGATAGATTTCTAGGTCTTTAGAGGGATTTCAATGTCCCTAGAGGGATTTCTAGGTCCCTAGAGGGATTTCAATGTCCCTAGAGGGATTTCTAGGTCCCTAGAGGGATAGATTTCTAGGTCCCTAGAGGGATTTCTATGTCCCTAGAGGGATTTCTAGGTCCCTAGAGGGATAGATTTCTAGGTCCCTAGAGGGATTTCTATGTCCCTAGAGGGATTTCTATGTCCCTAGAGGGATTTCTATGTCCCTAGAGGGATTTCTATGTCCCTAGAGGGATAGATTTCTATGTCCCTAGAGGGATTTCTAGGTCCCTAGAGAGAGAGATTTCTATGTCCCTAGAGGGATTTCTAGGTCCCTAGAGGGATTTCTAGGTCCCTAGAGGGATTTCTAGGTCCCTAGAGGGATTTCTAGGTCCCTAGAGGGATTTCTAGGTCCCTAGAGGGATAGATTTCTATGTCCCTAGAGGGATTTCTATGTCCCTAGAGAGATTTCTATGTCCCTAGAGAGATTTCTAGGTCCCTAGAGGGATTTCAATGTCCCTAGAGGGATTTCTAGGTCCCTAGAGGGATAGATTTCAATGTCCCTAGAGGGATTTCTAGGTCCCTAGAGGGATTTCTATGTCGCTAGAGGGATTTCTATGTCCCTAGAGGGATTTCTAGGTCCCTAGAGGGATTTCTAGGTCCCTAGAGGGATAGATTTCTATGTCCCTAGAGGGATTTCTATGTCACTAGAGAGATTTCTAGGTCCCTAGAGGGATTTCAATGTCCCTAGAGGGATTTCTAGGTCCCTAGAGGGATAGATTTCTAGGTCCCTAGAGGGATTTCTATGTCCCTAGAGGGATTTCAATGTCCCTAGAGGGATTTCTATGTCCCTAGAGGGATTTCTATGTCCCTAGAGGGATAGATTTCTATGTCCCTAGAGGGATTTCTATGTCCCTATAGGGATTTCTATGTCCCTAGAGGGATTTCTATGTCCCTAGAGGGATTTCTATGTCGCTAGAGGGATTTCTATGTCGCTGGAGGGATTTCTAGGTCCCTAGAGGGATTTCTAGGTCCCTAGAGAGAGAGATTTCTATGTCCCTAGAGGGATTTCTAGGTCCCTAGAGGGATTTCTAGGTCCCTAGAGGGATTTCTAGGTCCCTAGAGGGATAGATTTCTATGTCCCTAGAGGGATTTCTATGTCCCTAGAGAGATTTCTAGGTCCCTAGAGGGATTTCTATGTCCCTAGAGGGATTTCTAGGTCCCTAGAGGGATTTCTAGGTCCCTAGAGGGATTTCAATGTCCCTAGAGGGATTTCTATGTCCCTAGAGAGATTTCTATGTCCCTAGAGAGATTTCTAGGTCCCTAGAGGGATTTCAATGTCCCTAGAGGGATTTCTAGGTCCCTAGAGGGATAGATTTCAATGTCCCTAGAGGGATTTCTAGGTCCCTAGAGGGATTTCTATGTCCCTAGAGGGATAGATTTCTATGTCCCTAGAGGGATTTCTATGTCGCTAGAGGGATTTCTATGTCCCTAGAGGGATTTCTAGGTCCCTAGAGGGATTTCTAGGTCCCTAGAGGGATAGATTTCTATGTCCCTAGAGGGATTTCTATGTCACTAGAGAGATTTCTAGGTCCCTAGAGGGATTTCAATGTCCCTAGAGGGATTTGTAGGTCCCTAGAGGGATAGATTTCTAGGTCCCTAGAGGGATTTCTATGTCCCTAGAGGGATTTCTAGGTCCCTAGAGAGAGAGATTTCTATGTCCCTAGAGGGATTTCTAGGTCCCTAGAGGGATTTCTAGGTCCCTAGAGGGATTTCTAGGTCCCTAGAGGGATAGATTTCTATGTCCCTAGAGGGATTTCTATGTCCCTAGAGAGATTTCTAGGTCCCTAGAGGGATTTCTAGGTCCCTAGATTGATTTCTAGGTCCCTAGAGAGAGAGATTTCTATGTCCCTAGAGGGATTTCTAGGTCCCTAGAGGGATTTCTAGGTCCCTAGAGGGATTTCAATGTCCCTAGAGGGATAGATTTCTATGTCCCTAGAGGGATTTCTATGTCCCTATAGGGATTTCTATGTCCCTAGAGGGATTTCTATGTCCCTAGAGGGATTTCTATGTCGCTAGAGGGATTTCTATGTCGCTAGAGGGATTTCTAGGTCCCTAGAGGGATTTCTAGGTCCCTAGAGAGAGAGATTTCTATGTCCCTAGAGGGATTTCTAGGTCCTTAGAGAGAGAGATTTCTATGTCCCTAGAGGGATTTCAATGTCCCTAGAGGGATTTCTATGTCCCTAGAGGGATTTCTAGGTCCCTAGAGAGAGAGATTTCTATGTCCCTAGAGGGATTTCTAGGTCCCTAGAGGGATTTCTAGGTCCCTAGAGGGATTTCTAGGTCCCTAGAGGGATAGATTTCTATGTCCCTAGAGGGATTTCTATGTCCCTAGAGAGATTTCTAGGTCCCTAGAGGGATTTCTATGTCCCTAGAGGGATTTCTAGGTCCCTAGAGGGATTTCTAGGTCCCTAGAGGGATTTCAATGTCCCTAGAGGGATTTCTAGGTCCCTAGAGGGATTTCTATGTCCCTAGAGGGATAGATTTCTATGTCCCTAGAGGGATTTCTAGGTCCCTAAGGGATTTCTATGTCCCTAGAGCGATAGATTTCTATGTCCCTAGAGGGATTTCTATGTCGCTAGAGGGATTTCTATGTCGCTAGAGGGATTTCTAGGTCCCTAGAGGGATTTCTAGGTCCCTAGAGAGAGAGATTTCTATGTCCCTAGAGGGATTTCTAGGTCCCTAGAGAGAGAGATTTCTATGTCCCTAGAGGGATTTCTAGGTCCCTAGAGGGATTTCTAGGTCCCTAGAGGGATTTCTAGGTCCCTAGAGGGATTTCTAGGTCCCTAGAGGGATTTCTAGGTCCCTAGAGGGATAGATTTCTATGTCCCTAGAGGGATTTCTATGTCGCTAGAGGGATTTCTATGTCGCTAGAGGGATTTGTAGGTCCCTAGAGGGATTTCTAGGTCCCTAGAGAGAGAGATTTCTATGTCCCTAGAGGGATTTCTAGGTCCCTAGAGAGAGAGATTTCTATGTCCCTAGAGGGATTTCTAGGTCCCTAGAGGGATTTCTAGGTCCCTAGAGGGATAGATTTCTAGGTCCCTAGAGGGATAGATTTCTATGTCCCTAGAGGGATTTCTAGGTCCCTAGAGGGATTTCTATGTCCCTAGAGCGATAGATTTCTATGTCCCTAGAGGGATTTCTATGTC
>CAXKTH010000096.1:147500-152500 GCA_964056705.1 Troilus luridus
AGGGATAGATTTCTATGTCCCTAGAGGGATTTCTATGTCGCTAGAGGGATTTCTATGTCGCTAGAGGGATTTCTAGGTCCCTAGAGGGATAGATTTCTAGGTCCCTAGAGGGATTTCAATGTCCCTAGAGGGATTTCTAGGTCCCTAGAGGGATTTCTATGTCCCTAGAGAGATTTCTATGTCCCTAGAGAGATTTCTAGGTCCCTAGAGGGATTTCAATGTCCCTAGAGGGATTTCTAGGTCCCTAGAGGGATAGATTTCAATGTCCCTAGAGGGATTTCTAGGTCCCTAGAGGGATTTCTATGTCCCTAGAGGGATAGATTTCTATGTCCCTAGAGGGATTTCTATGTCGCTAGAGGGATTTCTATGTCCCTAGAGGGATTTCTAGGTCCCTAGAGGGATTTCTAGGTCCCTAGAGGGATAGATTTCTATGTCCCTAGAGGGATTTCTAGGTCCCTAGAGGGATTTCTATGTCCCTAGAGGGATAGATTTATATGTCCCTAGAGGGATTTCTATGTCCATAGAGGGATTTCTATGTCCCTAGAGGGATTTCTAGGTCCCTAGAGGGATAGATTTCTATGTCGCTAGAGGGATTTCTAGGTCCCTAGAGGGATTTCTAGGTCCCTAGAGAGAGAGATTTCTATGTCCCTAGAGGGATTTCTAGGTCCCTAGAGAGAGAGATTTCTATGTCCCTAGAGGGATTTCTAGGTCCCTAGAGGGATTTCTAGGTCCCTAGAGGGATTTCTAGGTCCCTAGAGGGATTTCTAGGTCCCTAGAGGGATAGATTTCTATGTCCCTAGAGGGATTTCTATGTCCCTAGAGAGATTTCTAGGTCCCTAGAGGGATTTCTATGTCCCTAGAGGGATTTCTAGGTCCTTAGAGGGATTTCTAGGTCCCTAGAGGGATTTCAATGTCCCTAGAGGGATTTCTAGGTCCCTAGAGGGATTTCTAGGTCCCTAGAGGGATTTCTATGTCCCTAGAGGGATAGATTTCTATGTCCCTAGAGGGATTTCTATGTCCCTAGAGGGATTTCTATGTCCCTAGAGGGATTTCTAGGTCCCTAGAGGGATAGATTTATATGTCCCTAGAGGGATTTCTATGTCCATAGAGGGATTTCTATGTCCCTAGAGGGATTTCTAGGTCCCTAGAGGGATAGATTTCTATGTCCCTAGAGGGATTTCTATGTCGCTAGAGGGATTTCTATGTCGCTAGAGGGATTTCTAGGTCCCTAGAGGGATAGATTTCTAGGTCCCTAGAGGGATTTCAATGTCCCTAGAGGGATTTCTAGGTCCCTAGAGGGATTTCTAGGTCCCTAGAGGGATAGATTTCTATGTCCCTAGAGGGATTTCTATGTCCCTAGAGAGATTTCTATGTCCCTAGAGAGATTTCTAGGTCCCTAGAAGGATTTCAATGTCCCTAGAGGGATTTCTAGGTCCCTAGAGGGATAGATTTCAATGTCCCTAGAGGGATTTCTAGGTCCCTAGAGGGATTTCTATGTCCCTAGAGGGATAGATTTCTATGTCCCTAGAGGGATTTCTATGTCGCTAGAGGGATTTCTATGTCCCTAGAGGGATTTCTAGGTCCCTAGAGGGATTTCTAGGTCCCTAGAGGGATAGATTTCTATGTCCCTAGAGGGATTTCTATGTCACTAGAGAGATTTCTAAGTCCCTAGAGGGATTTCAATGTCCCTAGAGGGATTTCTAGGTCCCTAGAAGGATAGATTTCTAGGTCCCTAGAGGGATTTCTATGTCCCTAGAGGGATTTCAATGTCCCTAGAGGGATTTCTATGTCCCTAGAGGGATTTCTATGTCCCTAGAGGGATAGATTTCTATGTCCCTAGAGGGATTTCTATGTCCCTATAGGGATTTCTATGTCCCTAGAGGGATTTCTATGTCCCTAGAGGGATTTCTATGTCGCTAGAGGGATTTCTATGTCGCTGGAGGGATTTCTAGGTCCCTAGAGGGATTTCTAGGTCCCTAGAGAGAGAGATTTCTATGTCCCTAGAGGGATTTCTAGGTCCCTAGAGGGATTTCTAGGCCCCTAGAGGGATTTCTAGGTCCCTAGAGGGATAGATTTCTATGTCCCTAGAGGGATTTCTATGTCCCTAGAGAGATTTCTAGGTCCCTAGAGGGATTTCTATGTCCCTAGAGGGATTTCTAGGTCCCTAGAGGGATTTCTAGGTCCCTAGAGGGATTTCAATGTCCCTAGAGGGATTTCTATGTCCCTAGAGAGATTTCTATGTCCCTAGAGAGATTTCTAGGTCCCTAGAGGGATTTCAATGTCCCTAGAGGGATTTCTAGGTCCCTAGAGGGATAGATTTCAATGTCCCTAGAGGGATTTCTAGGTCCCTAGAGGGATTTCTATGTCCCTAGAGGGATAGATTTCTATGTCCCTAGAGGGATTTCTATGTCGCTAGAGGGATTTCTATGTCCCTAGAGGGATTTCTAGGTCCCTAGAGGGATTTCTAGGTCCCTAGAGGGATAGATTTCTATGTCCCTAGAGGGATTTCTATGTCACTAGAGAGATTTCTAGGTCCCTAGAGGGATTTCAATGTCCCTAGAGGGATTTCTAGGTCCCTAGAGGGATAGATTTCTAGGTCCCTAGAGGGATTTCTATGTCCCTAGAGGGATTTCTAGGTCCCTAGAGAGAGAGATTTCTATGTCCCTAGAGGGATTTCTAGGTCCCTAGAGGGATTTCTAGGTCCCTAGAGGGATTTCTAGGTCCCTAGAGGGATAGATTTCTATGTCCCTAGAGGGATTTCTATGTCCCTAGAGAGATTTCTAGGTCCCTAGAGGGATTTCTAGGTCCCTAGATTGATTTCTAGGTCCCTAGAGAGAGAGATTTCTATGTCCCTAGAGGGATTTCTAGGTCCCTAGAGGGATTTCTAGGTCCCTAGAGGGATTTCAATGTCCCTAGAGGGATAGATTTCTAGGTCCCTAGAGGGATAGATTTCTATGTCCATAGAGGGATTTCTATGTCCCTAGAGGGATTTCTAGGTCCCTAGAGGGATAGATTTCTATGTCGCTAGAGGGATTTCTAGGTCCCTAGAGGGATTTCTAGGTCCCTAGAGAGAGAGATTTCTATGTCCCTAGAGGGATTTCTAGGTCCCTAGAGAGAGAGATTTCTATGTCCCTAGAGGGATTTCTAGGTCCCTAGAGGGATTTCTAGGTCCCTAGAGGGATTTCTAGGTCCCTAGAGGGATTTCTATGTCCCTAGAGGGATTTCTATGTCCCTAGAGGGATTTCTATGTCCCTAGAGAGATTTCTAGGTCCCTAGAGGGATTTCTATGTCCCTAGAGGGATTTCTAGGTCCTTAGAGGGATTTCTAGGTCCCTAGAGGGATTTCTAGGTCCCTAGAGGGATTTCTAGGTCCCTAGAGGGATTTCTATGTCCCTAGAGGGATAGATTTCTATGTCCCTAGAGGGATTTCTATGTCCCTAGAGGGATTTCTATGTCCCTAGAGGGATTTCTAGGTCCCTAGAGGGATTTCTATGTCCCTAGAGGGATAGATTTATATGTCCCTAGAGGGATTTCTATGTCCATAGAGGGATTTCTATGTCCCTAGAGGGATTTCTAGGTCCCTAGAGGGATAGATTTCTATGTCCCTAGAGGGATTTCTATGTCGCTAGAGGGATTTCTATGTCGCTAGAGGGATTTCTAGGTCCCTAGAGGGATAGATTTCTAGGTCCCTAGAGGGATTTCAATGTCCCTAGAGGGATTTCTAGGTCCCTAGAGGGATAGATTTCTAGGTCTTTAGAGGGATTTCAATGTCCCTAGAGGGATTTCTAGGTCCCTAGAGGGATTTCAATGTCCCTAGAGGGATTTCTAGGTCCCTAGAGGGATAGATTTCTAGGTCCCTAGAGGGATTTCTATGTCCCTAGAGGGATTTCTAGGTCCCTAGAGGGATAGATTTCTAGGTCCCTAGAGGGATTTCTATGTCCCTAGAGGGATTTCTATGTCCCTAGAGGGATTTCTATGTCCCTAGAGGGATTTCTATGTCCCTAGAGGGATAGATTTCTATGTCCCTAGAGGGATTTCTATGTCCCTAGAGGGATTTCTAGGTCCCTAGAGAGAGAGATTTCTATGTCCCTAGAGGGATTTCTAGGTCCCTAGAGGGATTTCTAGGTCCCTAGAGGGATTTCTAGGTCCCTAGAGGGATTTCTAGGTCCCTAGAGGGATTTCTAGGTCCCTAGAGGGATAGATTTCTATGTCCCTAGAGGGATTTCTATGTCCCTAGAGAGATTTCTATGTCCCTAGAGAGATTTCTAGGTCCCTAGAGGGATTTCAATGTCCCTAGAGGGATTTCTAGGTCCCTAGAGGGATAGATTTCAATGTCCCTAGAGGGATTTCTAGGTCCCTAGAGGGATTTCTATGTCGCTAGAGGGATTTCTATGTCCCTAGAGGGATTTCTAGGTCCCTAGAGGGATTTCTAGGTCCCTAGAGGGATAGATTTCTATGTCCCTAGAGGGATTTCTATGTCACTAGAGAGATTTCTAGGTCCCTAGAGGGATTTCAATGTCCCTAGAGGGATTTCTAGGTCCCTAGAGGGATAGATTTCTAGGTCCCTAGAGGGATTTCTATGTCCCTAGAGGGATTTCAATGTCCCTAGAGGGATTTCTATGTCCCTAGAGGGATTTCTATGTCCCTAGAGGGATAGATTTCTATGTCCCTAGAGGGATTTCTATGTCCCTATAGGGATTTCTATGTCCCTAGAGGGATTTCTATGTCCCTAGAGGGATTTCTATGTCGCTAGAGGGATTTCTATGTCGCTGGAGGGATTTCTAGGTCCCTAGAGGGATTTCTAGGTCCCTAGAGAGAGAGATTTCTATGTCCCTAGAGGGATTTCTAGGTCCCTAGAGGGATTTCTAGGTCCCTAGAGGGATTTCTAGGTCCCTAGAGGGATAGATTTCTATGTCCCTAGAGGGATTTCTATGTCCCTAGAGAGATTTCTAGGTCCCTAGAGGGATTTCTATGTCCCTAGAGGGATTTCTAGGTCCCTAG
>CAXKTH010000096.1:157500-312500 GCA_964056705.1 Troilus luridus
AAATCTCTCTAGTGACATAGAAATCCCTCTAGGGACATAGAAATCTATCCCTCTAGGGACCTAGAAATCCCTCTAGCGACATAGAAATCCCTCTAGCGACATAGAAATCCCTCTAGGGACATAGAAATCTCTCTCTCTAGGGACCTAGAAATCCCTCTAGGGACCTAGAAATCCCTCTAGGGACATAGAAATCTCTCTCTCTAGGGACCTAGAAATCCCTCTAGGGACATAGAAATCCCTCTAGGGACATAGAAATCTATCCCTCTAGGGACATAGAAATCCCTCTAGGGACATAGAAATCCCTCTAGGGACATAGAAATCGAGTGGGGCGCGCCGCGAAGCCCGTCAGCCACCGACAGGACATGCCACGGCATGCCAGTTGCACCGACAGGCGGTGAACCGACAGCGTGGCACGCAGAACCAACTACGAGCTTTTTAACCGCAACAACTTTAATATACGCTATTGGAGCTGGAATTACCGCGGCTGCTGGCACCAGACTTGCCCTCCAATAGATCCTCGTTAAAGGATTTAGGGTGTTCTCATTCCGATTACGGGGCCTCGGATGAGTCCCGTATCGTTATTTTTTGTCACTACCTCCCCGTGCCGGGAGTGGGTAATTTGCGTGCCTGCTGCCTTCCTTGGATGTGGTAGCCGTTTCTCAGGCTCCCTCTCCGGAATCGAACCCTGATTCCCCGTTACCCGTGAGCGCCATGGTAGACACAGAGTCTACCATCGACAGCTGATAAGTCAGACATTTGACGGATACGTCGCCGGTACTGTGACCGTGCGATCTGTGGTGTTATCTAGAGTCATCAAGCAGACGCCCGGGCGAACCGGGCGAATGGTTTTGATCCAATAAAAGCGTCCTTTCCATCGCTGGTCGGGACTTGGTTGCATGTATTAGCTCTAGAATTACCACAGTTATCCACGTGAGTGGCATATATCCGGTAAACTATGACCGGTTTACTGAGCCTTTTGCGGTTTCACTTTAAGTCAGTTCGTACTGAGACTTGCATGGCTTAAGCTTTGAGACAAGCATATAACTACTGGCAGGATCAACCAGGGAGGAGCCGGGAAGATGGGTTACTGCGACCCCGCTTCGCCATAAGGCCCCTCCGTGTCCCTAGAGGGATTTCTAGGTCCCTAGAGGGATTTCTAGGTCCCTAGAGGGATTTCTAGGTCCCTAGAGGGATAGATTTCTATGTCCCTAGAGGGATTTCTATGTCCCTAGAGAGATTTCTAGGTCCCTAGAGGGATTTCTATGTCCCTAGAGGGATTTCTATGTCCCTAGAGAGATTTCTAGGTCCCTAGAGGGATTTCAATGTCCCTAGAGGGATTTCTAGGTCCCTAGAGGGATAGATTTCAATGTCCCTAGAGGGATTTCTATGTCCCTAGAGGGATAGATTTCTATGTCCCTAGAGGGATTTCTATGTCGCTAGAGGGATTTCTATGTCCCTAGAGGGATTTCTAGGTCCCTAGAGGGATTTCTAGGTCCCTAGAGGGATAGATTTCTATGTCCCTAGAGGGATTTCTAGGTCCCTAGAGGGATTTCTATGTCCCTAGAGGGATAGATTTATATGTCCCTAGAGGGATTTCTATGTCCATAGAGGGATTTCTATGTCCCTAGAGGGATTTCTAGGTCCCTAGAGGGATAGATTTCTATGTCGCTAGAGGGATAGATTTATATGTCCCTAGAGGGATTTCTATGTCCATAGAGGGATTTCTAGGTCCCTAGAGAGAGAGATTTCTATGTCCCTAGAGGGATTTCTAGGTCCCTAGAGGGATTTCTAGGTCCCTAGAGGGATTTCTAGGTCCCTAGAGGGATAGATTTCTATGTCCCTAGAGGGATTTCTATGTCCCTAGAGAGATTTCTAGGTCCCTAGAGGGATTTCTATGTCCCTAGAGGGATTTCTAGGTCCCTAGAGGGATTTCTATGTCCCTAGAGGGATAGATTTATATGTCCCTAGAGGGATTTCTATGTCCATAGAGGGATTTCTATGTCCCTAGAGGGATTTCTAGGTCCCTAGAGGGATAGATTTCTATGTCCCTAGAGGGATTTCTATGTCGCTAGAGGGATTTCTATGTCGCTAGAGGGATTTCTAGGTCCCTAGAGGGATAGATTTCTAGGTCCCTAGAGGGATTTCAATGTCCCTAGAGGGATTTCTAGGTCCCTAGAGGGATTTCTATGTCCCTAGAGAGATTTCTATGTCCCTAGAGAGATTTCTAGGTCCCTAGAGGGATTTCAATGTCCCTAGAGGGATTTCTAGGTCCCTAGAGGGATAGATTTCAATGTCCCTAGAGGGATTTCTAGGTCCCTAGAGGGATTTCTATGTCCCTAGAGGGATAGATTTCTATGTCCCTAGAGGGATTTCTATGTCGCTAGAGGGATTTCTATGTCCCTAGAGGGATTTCTAGGTCCCTAGAGGGATTTCTAGGTCCCTAGAGGGATAGATTTCTATGTCCCTAGAGGGATTTCTAGGTCCCTAGAGGGATTTCTATGTCCCTAGAGGGATAGATTTATATGTCCCTAGAGGGATTTCTATGTCCATAGAGGGATTTCTATGTCCCTAGAGGGATTTCTAGGTCCCTAGAGGGATAGATTTCTATGTCGCTAGAGGGATTTCTAGGTCCCTAGAGGGATTTCTAGGTCCCTAGAGAGAGAGATTTCTATGTCCCTAGAGGGATTTCTAGGTCCCTAGAGAGAGAGATTTCTATGTCCCTAGAGGGATTTCTAGGTCCCTAGAGGGATTTCTAGGTCCCTAGAGGGATTTCTAGGTCCCTAGAGGGATTTCTAGGTCCCTAGAGGGATAGATTTCTATGTCCCTAGAGGGATTTCTATGTCCCTAGAGAGATTTCTAGGTCCCTAGAGGGATTTCTATGTCCCTAGAGGGATTTCTAGGTCCCTAGAGGGATTTCTAGGTCCCTAGAGGGATTTCTATGTCCCTAGAGGGATAGATTTCTATGTCCCTAGAGGGATTTCTATGTCCCTAGAGGGATTTCTATGTCCCTAGAGGGATTTCTAGGTCCCTAGAGGGATAGATTTATATGTCCCTAGAGGGATTTCTATGTCCATAGAGGGATTTCTATGTCCCTAGAGGGATTTCTAGGTCCCTAGAGGGATAGATTTCTATGTCCCTAGAGGGATTTCTATGTCGCTAGAGGGATTTCTATGTCGCTAGAGGGATTTCTAGGTCCCTAGAGGGATAGATTTCTAGGTCCCTAGAGGGATTTCAATGTCCCTAGAGGGATTTCTAGGTCCCTAGAGGGATTTCTAGGTCCCTAGAGGGATAGATTTCTATGTCCCTAGAGGGATTTCTATGTCCCTAGAGAGATTTCTATGTCCCTAGAGAGATTTCTAGGTCCCTAGAAGGATTTCAATGTCCCTAGAGGGATTTCTAGGTCCCTAGAGGGATAGATTTCAATGTCCCTAGAGGGATTTCTAGGTCCCTAGAGGGATTTCTATGTCCCTAGAGGGATAGATTTCTATGTCCCTAGAGGGATTTCTATGTCGCTAGAGGGATTTCTATGTCCCTAGAGGGATTTCTAGGTCCCTAGAGGGATTTCTAGGTCCCTAGAGGGATAGATTTCTATGTCCCTAGAGGGATTTCTATGTCACTAGAGAGATTTCTAAGTCCCTAGAGGGATTTCAATGTCCCTAGAGGGATTTCTAGGTCCCTAGAAGGATAGATTTCTAGGTCCCTAGAGGGATTTCTATGTCCCTAGAGGGATTTCAATGTCCCTAGAGGGATTTCTATGTCCCTAGAGGGATTTCTATGTCCCTAGAGGGATAGATTTCTATGTCCCTAGAGGGATTTCTATGTCCCTATAGGGATTTCTATGTCCCTAGAGGGATTTCTATGTCCCTAGAGGGATTTCTATGTCGCTAGAGGGATTTCTATGTCGCTGGAGGGATTTCTAGGTCCCTAGAGGGATTTCTAGGTCCCTAGAGAGAGAGATTTCTATGTCCCTAGAGGGATTTCTAGGGACATAGAAATCTCTCTCTCTAGGCACCTAGAAATCCCTCTAGGGACATAGAAATCTCTCTCTCTAGGGACCTAGAAATCCCTCTAGGGACCTAGAAATCCCTCTAGCGACATAGAAATCCCTCTAGCGACATAGAAATCCCTCTAGGGACATAGAAATCCCTCTAGGGTCATAGAAATCCCTATAGGGACATAGAAATCCCTCTAGGGACATAGAAATCTATCCCTCTAGGGACATAGAAATCCCTCTAGGGACATAGAAATCCCTCTAGGGACATTGAAATCCCTCTAGGGACATAGAAATCCCTCTAGGGACCTAGAAATCTATCCCTCTAGGGACCTAGAAATCCCTCTAGGGACATTGAAATCCCTCTAGGGACCTAGAAATCTCTCTAGTGACATAGAAATCCCTCTAGGGACATAGAAATCTATCCCTCTAGGGACCTAGAAATCCCTCTAGGGACCTAGAATTCCCTCTAGGGACATAGAAATCCCTCTAGCGACATAGAAATCCCTCTAGGGACATAGAAATCTATCCCTCTAGGGACATAGAAATCTCTCTAGGGACCTAGAAATCCCTCTAGGGACATTGAAATCTATCCCTCTAGGGACCTAGAAATCCCTCTAGGGACATTGAAATCCCTCTAGGGACCTAGAAATCTCTCTAGGGACATAGAAATCTCTCTAGGGACATAGAAATCCCTCTAGGGACATAGAAATCTATCCCTCTAGGGACCTAGAAATCCCTCTAGGGACCTAGAAATCCCTCTAGGGACCTAGAAATCCCTCTAGGGACCTAGAAATCCCTCTAGGGACCTAGAAATCCCTCTAGGGACCTAGAAATCCCTCTAGGGACATAGAAATCTCTCTCTCTAGGGACCTAGAAATCAATCTAGGGACCTAGAAATCCCTCTAGGGACCTAGAAATCTCTCTAGGGACATAGAAATCCCCCTAGGGACATAGAAATCTATCCCTCTAGGGACCTAGAAATCCCTCTAGGGACCAAGAAATCCCTCTAGGGACCAAGAAATCCCTCTAGGGACATAGAAATCTCTCTCTCTAGGGACCTAGAAATCCCTCTAGGGACATAGAAATCCCTCTAGGGACCTAGAAATCTATCCCTCTAGGGACCTAGAAATCCCTCTAGGGACATTGAAATCCCTCTAGGGACCTAGAAATCTCTCTAGTGACATAGAAATCCCTCTAGGGACATAGAAATCTATCCCTCTAGGGACCTAGAAATCCCTCTAGGGACCTAGAAATCCCTCTAGGGACATAGAAATCCCTCTAGCGACATAGAAATCCCTCTAGGGACATAGAAATCTATCCCTCTAGGGACATAGAAATCCCTCTAGGGACCTAGAAATCCCTCTAGGGACATTGAAATCTATCCCTCCAGGGACCTAGAAATCCCTCTAGGGACATTGAAATCCCTCTAGGGACCTAGAAATCCCTCTAGGGACATAGAAATCCCTCTAGCGACATAGAAATCCCTCTAGGGACATAGAAATCTATCCCTCTAGGGACATAGAAATCCCTCTAGGGACCTAGAAATCCCTCTAGGGACATTGAAATCTATCCCTCCAGGGACCTAGAAATCCCTCTAGGGACATTGAAATCCCTCTAGGGACCTAGAAATCTCTCTAGGGACATAGAAATCTCTCTAGGGACATAGAAATCCCTCTAGGGACATAGAAATCCCTCTAGGGACCTAGAAATCTCTCTAGGGACCTAGAAATCCCTCTAGGGACATAGAAATCTCTCTCTCTAGGGACCTAGAAATCCCTCTAGGGACCTAGAAATCCCTCTAGGGACCTAGAAATCCCTCTAGCGACATAGAAATCCCTCTAGCGACATAGAAATCCCTCTAGGGACATAGAAATCCCTCTAGGGACATAGAAATCCCTATAGGGACATAGAAATCCCTCTAGCGACATAGAAATCCCTCTAGGGACATAGAAATCTATCCCTCTAGGGACATAGAAATCCCTCTAGGGACCTAGAAATCCCTCTAGGGACATTGAAATCTATCCCTCTAGGGACCTAGAAATCCCTCTAGGGACATTGAAATCCCTCTAGGGACCTAGAAATCTCTCTAGGGACATAGAAATCTCTCTAGGGACATAGAAATCCCTCTAGGGACATAGAAATCTATCCCTCTAGGGACCTAGAAATCCCTCTAGGGACCTAGAAATCCCTCTAGCGACATAGAAATCCCTCTAGGGACATAGAAATCCCTCTAGGGTCATAGAAATCCCTATAGGGACATAGAAATCCCTCTAGGGACATAGAAATCTATCCCTCTAGGGACATAGAAATCCCTCTAGGGACATAGAAATCCCTCTAGGGACATTGAAATCCCTCTAGGGACATAGAAATCCCTCTAGGGACCTAGAAATCTATCCCTCTAGGGACCTAGAAATCCCTCTAGGGACATTGAAATCCCTCTAGGGACCTAGAAATCTCTCTAGTGACATAGAAATCCCTCTAGGGACATAGAAATCTATCCCTCTAGGGACCTAGAAATCCCTCTAGGGACCTAGAAATCCCTCTAGGGACATAGAAATCCCTCTAGCGACATAGAAATCCCTCTAGGGACATAGAAATCTATCCCTCTAGGGACATAGAAATCTCTCTAGGGACCTAGAAATCCCTCTAGGGACATTGAAATCTATCCCTCTAGGGACCTAGAAATCCCTCTAGGGACATTGAAATCCCTCTAGGGACCTAGAAATCTCTCTAGGGACATAGAAATCTCTCTAGGGACATAGAAATCCCTCTAGGGACATAGAAATCTATCCCTCTAGGGACCTAGAAATCCCTCTAGGGACCTAGAAATCCCTCTAGGGACCTAGAAATCCCTCTAGGGACCTAGAAATCCCTCTAGGGACCTAGAAATCCCTCTAGGGACCTAGAAATCCCTCTAGGGACCTAGAAATCCCTCTAGGGACATAGAAATCTCTCTCTTTAGGGACCTAGAAATCAATCTAGGGACCTAGAAATCCCTCTAGGGACCTAGAAATCTCTCTAGGGACATAGAAATCCCTCTAGGGACATAGAAATCTATCCCTCTAGGGACCTAGAAATCCCTCTAGGGACCAAGAAATCCCTCTAGGGACCAAGAAATCCCTCTAGGGACATAGAAATCTCTCTCTCTAGGGACCTAGAAATCCCTCTAGGGACATAGAAATCCCTCTAGGGACCTAGAAATCTATCCCTCTAGGGACCTAGAAATCCCTCTAGGGACATTGAAATCCCTCTAGGGACCTAGAAATCTCTCTAGTGACATAGAAATCCCTCTAGGGACATAGAAATCTATCCCTCTAGGGACCTAGAAATCCCTCTAGGGACCTAGAAATCCCTCTAGGGACATAGAAATCCCTCTAGCGACATAGAAATCCCTCTAGGGACATAGAAATCTATCCCTCTAGGGACATAGAAATCCCTCTAGGGACCTAGAAATCCCTCTAGGGACATTGAAATCTATCCCTCCAGGGACCTAGAAATCCCTCTAGGGACATTGAAATCCCTCTAGGGACCTAGAAATCCCTCTAGGGACATAGAAATCCCTCTAGCGACATAGAAATCCCTCTAGCGACATAGAAATCCCTCTAGGGACATAGAAATCTATCCCTCTAGGGACATAGAAATCCCTCTAGGGACCTAGAAATCCCTCTAGGGACATTGAAATCTATCCCTCCAGGGACCTAGAAATCCCTCTAGGGACATTGAAATCCCTCTAGGGACCTAGAAATCTCTCTAGGGACATAGAAATCTCTCTAGGGACATAGAAATCCCTCTAGGGACATAGAAATCCCTCTAGGGACCTAGAAATCTCTCTAGGGACCTAGAAATCCCTCTAGGGACATAGAAATCTCTCTCTCTAGGGACCTAGAAATCCCTCTAGGGACCTAGAAATCCCTCTAGGGACCTAGAAATCCCTCTAGCGACATAGAAATCCCTCTAGCGACATAGAAATCCCTCTAGGGACATAGAAATCCCTCTAGGGACATAGAAATCCCTATAGGGACATAGAAATCCCTCTAGCGACATAGAAATCCCTCTAGGGACATAGAAATCTATCCCTCTAGGGACATAGAAATCCCTCTAGGGACCTAGAAATCCCTCTAGGGACATTGAAATCTATCCCTCTAGGGACCTAGAAATCCCTCTAGGGACATTGAAATCCCTCTAGGGACCTAGAAATCTCTCTAGGGACATAGAAATCTCTCTAGGGACATAGAAATCCCTCTAGGGACATAGAAATCTATCCCTCTAGGGACCTAGAAATCCCTCTAGGGACCTAGAAATCCCTCTAGGGACCTAGAAATCCCTCTAGGGACCTAGAAATCCCTCTAGGGACCTAGAAATCCCTCTAGGGACCTAGAAATCCCTCTAGGGACCTAGAAATCCCTCTAGGGACCTAGAAATCCCTCTAGGGACATAGAAATCTCTCTCTCTAGGGACCTAGAAATCCCTCTAGGGACATAGAAATCCCTCTAGGGACATAGAAATCTATCCCTCTAGGGACATAGAAATCCCTCTAGGGACATAGAAATCCCTCTAGGGACATAGAAATCCCTCTAGGGACCTAGAAATCTATCCCTCTAGGGACCTAGAAATCCCTCTAGGGACATAGAAATCCCTCTAGGGACCTAGAAATCTATCCCTCTAGGGACCTAGAAATCCCTCTAGGGACATTGAAATCCCTCTAGGGACCTAGAAATCCCTCTAGGGACATTGAAATCCCTCTAGGGACCTAGAAATCTATCCCTCTAGGGACCTAGAAATCCCTCTAGGGACATTGAAATCCCTCTAGGGACCTAGAAATCTATCCCTCTAGGGACCTAGAAATCCCTCTAGCGACATAGAAATCCCTCTAGCGACATAGAAATCCCTCTAGGGACATAGAAATCTATCGCTCTAGGGACATAGAAATCCCTCTAGGGACCTAGAAATCCCTCTAGGGACATAGAAATCTATCCCTCTAGGGACCTAGAAATCCCTCTAGGGACATAGAAATCCCTCTATGGACATAGAAATCCCTCTAGGGACATATAAATCTATCCCTCTAGGGACATAGAAATCCCTCTAGGGACCTAGAAATCCCTCTAGGGACATAGAAATCCCTCTAGGGACATAGAAATCCCTCTAGGGACATAGAAATCTATCCCTCTAGGGACATAGAAATCCCTCTAGGGACCTAGAAATCCCTCTAGGGACCTAGAAATCCCTCTAGGGACATTGAAATCCCTCTAGGGACCTAGAAATCCCTCTAGGGACCTAGAAATCCCTCTAGGGACATAGAAATCCCTCTAGGGACCTAGAAATCTCTCTAGGGACATAGAAATCCCTCTAGGGACATAGAAATCTATCCCTCTAGGGACCTAGAAATCCCTCTAGGGACCTAGAAATCCCTCTAGGGACATAGAAATCTCTCTCTCTAGGGACCTAGAAATCCCTCTAGGGACATAGAAATCTCTCTCTCTAGGGACCTAGAAATCCCTCTAGGGACCTAGAAATCCCTCTAGCGACATAGAAATCCCTCTAGCGACATAGAAATCCCTCTAGGGACATAGAAATCCCTCTAGGGTCATAGAAATCCCTATAGGGACATAGAAATCCCTCTAGGGACATAGAAATCTATCCCTCTAGGGACATAGAAATCCCTCTAGGGACATAGAAATCCCTCTAGGGACATTGAAATCCCTCTAGGGACATAGAAATCCCTCTAGGGACCTAGAAATCTATCCCTCTAGGGACCTAGAAATCCCTCTAGGGACCTAGAAATCCCTCTAGGGACATTGAAATCCCTCTAGGGACCTAGAAATCTCTCTAGTGACATAGAAATCCCTCTAGGGACATAGAAATCTATCCCTCTAGGGACCTAGAAATCCCTCTAGGGACCTAGAAATCCCTCTAGGGACATAGAAATCCCTCTAGCGACATAGAAATCCCTCTAGGGACATAGAAATCTATCCCTCTAGGGACATAGAAATCTCTCTAGGGACCTAGAAATCCCTCTAGGGACATTGAAATCTATCCCTCTAGGGACCTAGAAATCCCTCTAGGGACATTGAAATCCCTCTAGGGACCTAGAAATCTCTCTAGGGACATAGAAATCTCTCTAGGGACATAGAAATCCCTCTAGGGACATAGAAATCTATCCCTCTAGGGACCTAGAAATCCCTCTAGGGACCTAGAAATCCCTCTAGGGACCTAGAAATCCCTCTAGGGACCTAGAAATCCCTCTAGGGACATAGAAATCCCTCTAGGGACCTAGAAATCTATCCCTCTAGGGACCTAGAAATCCCTCTAGGGACATTGAAATCCCTCTAGGGACCTAGAAATCTCTCTAGTGACATAGAAATCCCTCTAGGGACATAGAAATCTATCCCTCTAGGGACCTAGAAATCCCTCTAGGGACCTAGAAATCCCTCTAGGGACATAGAAATCCCTCTAGCGACATAGAAATCCCTCTAGGGACATAGAAATCTATCCCTCTAGGGACATAGAAATCCCTCTAAGGACCTAGAAATCCCTCTAGGGACATTGAAATCTATCCCTCTAGGGACCTAGAAATCCCTCTAGGGACATAGAAATCCCTCTATGGACATAGAAATCCCTCTAGGGACATATAAATCTATCCCTCTAGGGACATAGAAATCCCTCTAGGGACCTAGAAATCCCTCTAGGGACATAGAAATCCCTCTAGGGACATAGAAATCCCTCTAGGGACATAGAAATCTATCCCTCTAGGGACATAGAAATCCCTCTAGGGACCTAGAAATCCCTCTAGGGACATAGAAATCCCTCTAGGGACATAGAAATCTATCCCTCTAGGGACATAGAAATCCCTCTAGGGACATAGAAATCCCTCTAGGGACATAGAAATCCCTCTAGGGACCTAGAAATCTATCCCTCTAGGGACCTAGAAATCCCTCTAGGGACCTAGAAATCCCTCTAGGGACCTAGAAATCCCTCTAGGGACCTAGAAATCCCTCTAGGGACCTAGAAATCCCTCTAGCGACATAGAAATCCCTCTAGCGACATAGAAATCCCTCTAGGGACATAGAAATCCCTCTAGGGACATAGAAATCCCTCTAGGGACATAGAAATCCCTATAGGGACATAGAAATCCCTCTAGGGACATAGAAATCTATCCCTCTAGGGACATAAAATCCCTCTAGGGACATAGAAATCCCTCTAGGGACATTGAAATCCCTCTAGGGACATAGAAATCCCTCTAGGGACCTAGAAATCTATCCCTCTAGGGACCTAGAAATCCCTCTAGGGACATTGAAATCCCTCTAGGGACCTAGAAATCTCTCTAGTGACATAGAAATCCCTCTAGGGACATAGAAATCTATCCCTCTAGGGACCTAGAAATCCCTCTAGGGACCTAGAAATCCCTCTAGGGACATAGAAATCCCTCTATGGACATAGAAATCCCTCTAGGGACATATAAATCTATCCCTCTAGGGACATAGAAATCCCTCTAGGGACCTAGAAATCCCTCTAGGGACATAGAAATCCCTCTAGGGACATAGAAATCCCTCTAGGGACATAGAAATCTATCCCTCTAGGGACATAGAAATCCCTCTAGGGACATTAAAATCCCTCTAGGGACCTAGAAATCTCTCTAGTGACATAGAAATCCCTCTAGGGACATAGAAATCTATCCCTCTAGGGACCTAGAAATCCCTCTAGGGACCTAGAAATCCCTCTAGGGACATAGAAATCCCTCTAGCGACATAGAAATCCCTCTAGGGACATAGAAATCTATCCCTCTAGGGACATAGAAATCCCTCTAGGGACCTAGAAATCCCTCTAGGGACATTGAAATCTATCCCTCTAGGGACCTAGAAATCCCTCTAGGGACATTGAAATCCCTCTAGGGACCTAGAAATCTCTCTAGGGACATAGAAATCTCTCTAGGGACATAGAAATCCCTCTAGGGACATAGAAATCTATCCCTCTAGGGACCTAGAAATCCCTCTAGGGACCTAGAAATCCCTCTAGGGACCTAGAAATCCCTCTAGGAACCTAGAAATCCCTCTAGGGACCTAGAAATCCCTCTAGGGACATAGAAATCTCTCTCTCTAGGGACCTAGAAATCAATCTAGGGACCTAGAAATCCCTCTAGGGACCTAGAAATCTCTCTAGGGACATAGAAATCCCTCTAGGGACATAGAAATCTATCCCTCTAGGGACCTAGAAATCCCTCTAGGGACCTAGAAATCCCTCTAGGGACCTAGAAATCCCTCTAGGGACATAGAAATCTCTCTCTCTAGGGACCTAGAAATCCCTCTAGGGACATAGAAATCCCTCTAGGGACCTAGAAATCTATCCCTCTAGGGACATAGAAATCCCTCTAGGGACCTAGAAATCTATCCCTCTAGGGACCTAGAAATCCCTCTAGGGACATTGAAATCCCTCTAGGGACCTAGAAATCTCTCTAGTGACATAGAAATCCCTCTAGGGACATAGAAATCTATCCCTCTAGGGACCTAGAAATCCCTCTAGGGACCTAGAAATCCCTCTAGGGACATAGAAATCCCTCTAGCGACATAGAAATCCCTCTAGGGACATAGAAATCTATCCCTCTAGGGACATAGAAATCCCTCTAGGGACCTAGAAATCCCTCTAGGGACATTGAAATCTATCCCTCTAGGGACCTAGAAATCCCTCTAGGGACATTGAAATCCCTCTAGGGACCTAGAAATCTCTCTAGGGACATAGAAATCTCTCTAGGGACATAGAAATCCCTCTAGGGACCTAGAAATCCCTCTAGGGACATTGAAATCCCTCTAGGGACCTAGAAATCCCTCTAGGGACCTAGAAATCCCTCTAGGGACATAGAAATCCCTCTAGGGACCTAGAAATCTCTCTAGGGACATAGAAATCCCTCTAGGGACATAGAAATCTATCCCTCTAGGGACCTAGAAATCCCTCTAGGGACCTAGAAATCCCTCTAGGGACATAGAAATCTCTCTCTCTAGGGACCTAGAAATCCCTCTAGGGACATAGAAATCTCTCTCTCTAGGGACCTAGAAATCCCTCTAGGGACCTAGAAATCCCTCTAGCGACATAGAAATCCCTCTAGCGACATAGAAATCCCTCTAGGGACATAGAAATCCCTCTAGGGACATAGAAATCCCTATAGGGACATAGAAATCCCTCTAGGGACATAGAAATCTATCCCTCTAGGGACATAGAAATCCCTCTAGGGACATAGAAATCCCTCTAGGGACATTGAAATCCCTTTAGGGACATAGAAATCCCTCTAGGGACCTAGAAATCTATCCCTCTAGGGACCTAGAAATCCCTCTAGGGACATTGAAATCCCTCTAGGGACCTAGAAATCTCTCTAGTGACATAGAAATCCCTCTAGGGACATAGAAATCTATCCCTCTAGGGACCTAGAAATCCCTCTAGGGACATAGAAATCCCTCTAGCGACATAGAAATCCCTCTAGGGACATAGAAATCTATCCCTCTAGGGACATAGAAATCCCTCTAGGGACATAGAAATCTATCCCTCTAGGGACATAGAAATCTATCCCTCTAGGGACCTAGAAATCCCTCTAGGGACCTAGAAATCCCTCTAGGGACCTAGAAATCCCTCTAGGGACCTAGAAATCCCTCTAGGGACCTAGAAATCCCTCTAGGGACATAGAAATCTCTCTCTCTAGGGACCTAGAAATCCCTCTAGGGACATAGAAATCCCTCTAGGGACATAGAAATCTATCCCTCTAGGGACATAGAAATCCCTCTAGGGACATAGAAATCCCTCTAGGGACATAGAAATCCCTCTAGGGACATAGAAATCCCTCTAGGGACCTAGAAATCTATCCCTCTAGGGACCTAGAAATCCCTCTAGGGACATAGAAATCCCTCTAGGGACCTAGAAATCTATCCCTCTAGGGACCTAGAAATCCCTCTAGGAACCTAGAAATCCCTCTAGGGACCTAGAAATCCCTCTAGGGACATAGAAATCTCTCTCTCTAGGGACCTAGAAATCAATCTAGGGACCTAGAAATCCCTCTAGGGACCTAGAAATCTCTCTAGGGACATAGAAATCCCTCTAGGGACATAGAAATCTATCCCTCTAGGGACCTAGAAATCCCTCTAGGGACCTAGAAATCCCTCTAGGGACCTAGAAATCCCTCTAGGGACATAGAAATCTCTCTCTCTAGGGACCTAGAAATCCCTCTAGGGACATAGAAATCCCTCTAGGGACCTAGAAATCTATCCCTCTAGGGACATAGAAATCCCTCTAGGGACCTAGAAATCTATCCCTCTAGGGACCTAGAAATCCCTCTAGGGACATTGAAATCCCTCTAGGGACCTAGAAATTTCTCTAGTGACATAGAAATCCCTCTAGGGACATAGAAATCTATCCCTCTAGGGACCTAGAAATCCCTCTAGGGACCTAGAAATCCCTCTAGGGACATCCGAAATCCCTCTAGCGACATAGAAATCCCTCTAGGGACATAGAAATCTATCCCTCTAGGGACATAGAAATCCCTCTAGGGACCTAGAAATCCCTCTAGGGACATTGAAATCTATCCCTCTAGGGACCTAGAAATCCCCCTAGGGACATTGAAATCCCTCTAGGGACCTAGAAATCTCTCTAGGGACATAGAAATCTCTCTAGGGACATAGAAATCCCTCTAGGGACCTAGAAATCCCTCTAGGGACATTGAAATCCCTCTAGGGACCTAGAAATCCCTCTAGGGACCTAGAAATCCCTCTAGGGACATAGAAATCCCTCTAGGGACCTAGAAATCTCTCTAGGGACATAGAAATCCCTCTAGGGACATAGAAATCTATCCCTCCAGGGACCTAGAAATCCCTCTAGGGACCTAGAAATCCCTCTAGGGACATAGAAATCTCTCTCTCTAGGGACCTAGAAATCCCTCTAGGGACATAGAAATCTCTCTCTCTAGGGACCTAGAAATCCCTCTAGGGACCTAGAAATCCCTCTAGCGACATAGAAATCCCTCTAGGGACCTAGAAATCCCTCTAGGGACATTGAAATCCCTCTAGGGACCTAGAAATCCCTCTAGGGACCTAGAAATCCCTCTAGGGACATAGAAATCCCTCTAGGGACCTAGAAATCTCTCTAGGGACATAGAAATCCCTCTAGGGACATAGAAATCTATCCCTCTAGGGACCTAGAAATCCCTCTAGGGACCTAGAAATCCCTCTAGGGACATAGAAATCTCTCTCTCTAGGGACCTAGAAATCCCTCTAGGGACATAGAAATCTCTCTCTCTAGGGACCTAGAAATCCCTCTAGGGACCTAGAAATCCCTCTAGCGACATAGAAATCCCTCTAGCGACATAGAAATCCCTCTAGGGACATAGAAATCCCTCTAGGGACATAGAAATCCCTATAGGGACATAGAAATCCCTCTAGGGACATAGAAATCTATCCCTCTAGGGACATAGAAATCCCTCTAGGGACATAGAAATCCCTCTAGGGACATTGAAATCCCTTTAGGGACATAGAAATCCCTCTAGGGACATAGAAATCTATCCCTCTAGGGACCTAGAAATCCCTCTAGGGACATAGAAATCCCTCTATGGACATAGAAATCCCTCTAGGGACATATAAATCTATCCCTCTAGGTACATAGAAATCCCTCTAGGGACCTAGAAATCCCTCTAGGGACATAGAAATCCCTCTAGGGACATAGAAATCCCTCTAGGGACATAGAAATCTATCCCTCTAGGGACATAGAAATCCCTCTAGGGACCTAGAAATCCCTCTAGGGACCTAGAAATCCCTCTAGGGACATTGAAATCCCTCTAGGGACCTAGAAATCCCTCTAGGGACCTAGAAATCCCTCTAGGGACATAGAAATCCCTCTAGGGACCTAGAAATCTCTCTAGGGACATAGAAATCCCTCTAGGGACATAGAAATCTATCCCTCTAGGGACCTAGAAATCCCTCTAGGGACCTAGAAATCCCTCTAGGGACCTAGAAATCCCTCTAGGGACATAGAAATCTCTCTCTCTAGGCACCTAGAAATCCCTCTAGGGACATAGAAATCTCTCTCTCTAGGGACCTAGAAATCCCTCTAGGGACCTAGAAATCCCTCTAGCGACATAGAAATCCCTCTAGCGACATAGAAATCCCTCTAGGGACATAGAAATCCCTCTAGGGTCATAGAAATCCCTATAGGGACATAGAAATCCCTCTAGGGACATAGAAATCTATCCCTCTAGGGACATAGAAATCCCTCTAGGGACATAGAAATCCCTCTAGGGACATTGAAATCCCTCTAGGGACATAGAAATCCCTCTAGGGACCTAGAAATCTATCCCTCTAGGGACCTAGAAATCCCTCTAGGGACATTGAAATCCCTCTAGGGACCTAGAAATCTCTCTAGTGACATAGAAATCCCTCTAGGGACATAGAAATCTATCCCTCTAGGGACCTAGAAATCCCTCTAGGGACCTAGAAATCCCTCTAGGGACATAGAAATCCCTCTAGCGACATAGAAATCCCTCTAGGGACATAGAAATCTATCCCTCTAGGGACATAGAAATCTCTCTAGGGACCTAGAAATCCCTCTAGGGACATTGAAATCTATCCCTCTAGGGACCTAGAAATCCCTCTAGGGACATTGAAATCCCTCTAGGGACCTAGAAATCTCTCTAGGGACATAGAAATCTCTCTAGGGACATAGAAATCCCTCTAGGGACATAGAAATCTATCCCTCTAGGGACCTAGAAATCCCTCTAGGGACCTAGAAATCCCTCTAGGGACCTAGAAATCCCTCTAGGGACCTAGAAATCCCTCTAGGGACATAGAAATCTCTCTCTCTAGGGACCTAGAAATCAATCTAGGGACCTAGAAATCACTCTAGGGACCTAGAAATCTCTCTAGGGACATAGAAATCCCTCTAGGGACATAGAAATCTATCCCTCTAGGGACCTAGAAATCCCTCTAGGGACCTAGAAATCCCTCTAGGGACCTAGAAATCCCTCTAGGGACATAGAAATCTCTCTCTCTAGGGACCTAGAAATCCCTCTAGGGACATAGAAATCCCTCTAGGGACCTAGAAATCTATCCCTCTAGGGACCTAGAAATCCCTCTAGGGACATTGAAATCCCTCTAGGGACCTAGAAATCTCTCTAGTGACATAGAAATCCCTCTAGGGACATAGAAATCTATCCCTCTAGGGACCTAGAAATCCCTCTAGGGACCTAGAAATCCCTCTAGGGACATAGAAATCTATCCCTCTAGGGACATAGAAATCCCTCTAGGGACCTAGAAATCCCTCTAGGGACATTGAAATCTATCCCTCCAGGGACCTAGAAATCCCTCTAGGGACATTGAAATCCCTCTAGGGACCTAGAAATCTCTCTAGGGACATAGAAATCTCTCTAGGGACATAGAAATTCCTCTAGGGACATAGAAATCCCTCTAGGGACCTAGAAATCTCTCTAGGGACATAGAAATCCCTCTAGGGACATAGAAATCTATCCCTCTAGGGACCTAGAAATCCCTCTAGGGACCTAGAAATCCCTCTAGGGACATAGAAATCTCTCTCTCTAGGGACCTAGAAATCCCTCTAGGGACATAGAAATCTCTCTCTCTAGGGACCTAGAAATCCCTCTAGGGACCTAGAAATCCCTCTAGCGACATAGAAATCCCTCTAGCGACATAGAAATCCCTCTAGGGACATAGAAATCCCTCTAGGGACATAGAAATCCCTATAGGGACATAGAAATCCCTCTAGCGACATAGAAATCCCTCTAGGAACATAGAAATCTATCCCTCTAGGGACATAGAAATCCCTCTAGGGACCTAGAAATCCCTCTAGGGACATTGAAATCTATCCCTCTAGGGACCTAGAAATCCCTCTAGGGACATTGAAATCCCTCTAGGGACCTAGAAATCTCTCTAGGGACATAGAAATCTCTCTAGGGACATAGAAATCCCTCTAGGGACATAGAAATCTATCCCTCTAGGGACCTAGAAATCCCTCTAGGGACCTAGAAATCCCTCTAGGGACCTAGAAATCCCTCTAGGGACCTAGAAATCCCTCTAGGGACCTAGAAATCCCTCTAGGGACCTAGAAATCCCTCTAGGGACCTAGAAATCCCTCTAGGGACATAGAAATCTCTCTCTCTAGGGACCTAGAAATCCCTCTAGGGACATAGAAATCCCTCTAGGGACATAGAAATCTATCCCTCTAGGGACATAGAAATCCCTCTAGGGACATAGAAATCCCTCTAGGGACATAGAAATCCCTCTAGGGACATAGAAATCCTTCTAGGGACCTAGAAATCTATCCCTCTAGGGACCTAGAAATCCCTCTAGGGACATAGAAATCCCTCTAGGGACCTAGAAATCTATCCCACTAGGGACCTAGAAATCCCTCTAGGGACATTGAAATCCCTCTAGGGACCTAGAAATCCCTCTAGGGACATTGAAATCCCTCTAGGGACCTAGAAATCTATCCCTCTAGGGACCTAGAAATCCCTCTAGGGACATTGAAATCCCTCTAGGGACCTAGAAATCTATCCCTCTAGGGACCTAGAAATCCCTCTAGCGACATAGAAATCCCTCTAGCGACATAGAAATCCCTCTAGGGACATAGAAATCTATCGCTCTAGGGACATAGAAATCCCTCTAGGGACCTAGAAATCCCTCTAGGGACATAGAAATCTATCCCTCTAGGGACCTAGAAATCCCTCTAGGGACATAGAAATCCCTCTATGGACATAGAAATCCCTCTAGGGACATATAAATCTATCCCTCTAGGGACATAGAAATCCCTCTAGGGACCTAGAAATCCCTCTAGGGACATAGAAATCCCTCTAGGGACATAGAAATCCCTCTAGGGACATAGAAATCTATCCCTCTAGGGACATAGAAATCCCTCTAGGGACCTAGAAATCCCTCTAGGGACCTAGAAATCCCTCTAGGGACATTGAAATCCCTCTAGGGACCTAGAAATCCCTCTAGGGACCTAGAAATCCCTCTAGGGACATAGAAATCTCTCTAGGGACCTAGAAATCCCTCTAGGGACATTGAAATCTATCCCTCTAGGGACCTAGAAATCCCTCTAGGGACATTGAAATCCCTCTAGGGACCTAGAAATCTCTCTAGGGACATAGAAATCTCTCTAGGGACATAGAAATCCCTCTAGGGACATAGAAATCTATCCCTCTAGGGACCTAGAAATCCCTCTAGGGACCTAGAAATCCCTCTAGGGACCTAGAAATCCCTCTAGGGACCTAGAAATCCCTCTAGGGACCTAGAAATCCCTCTAGGGACCTAGAAATCCCTCTAGGGACATAGAAATCTCTCTCTCTAGGGACCTAGAAATCAATCTAGGGACCTAGAAATCACTCTAGGGACCTAGAAATCTCTCTAGGGACATAGAAATCCCTCTAGGGACATAGAAATCTATCCCTCTAGGGACCTAGAAATCCCTCTAGGGACCTAGAAATCCCTCTAGGGACCTAGAAATCCCTCTAGGGACATAGAAATCTCTCTCTCTAGGGACCTAGAAATCCCTCTAGGGACATAGAAATCCCTCTAGGGACCTAGAAATCTATCCCTCTAGGGACCTAGAAATCCCTCTAGGGACATTGAAATCCCTCTAGGGACCTAGAAATCTCTCTAGTGACATAGAAATCCCTCTAGGGACATAGAAATCTATCCCTCTAGGGACCTAGAAATCCCTCTAGGGACCTAGAAATCCCTCTAGGGACATAGAAATCTATCCCTCTAGGGACATAGAAATCCCTCTAGGGACCTAGAAATCCCTCTAGGGACATTGAAATCTATCCCTCCAGGGACCTAGAAATCCCTCTAGGGACATTGAAATCCCTCTAGGGACCTAGAAATCTCTCTAGGGACAAGGAAATCTCTCTAGGGACATAGAAATTCCTCTAGGGACATAGAAATCCCTCTAGGGACCTAGAAATCTCTCTAGGGACATAGAAATCCCTCTAGGGACATAGAAATCTATCCCTCTAGGGACCTAGAAATCCCTCTAGGGACCTAGAAATCCCTCTAGGGACATAGAAATCTCTCTCTCTAGGGACCTAGAAATCCCTCTAGGGACATAGAAATCTCTCTCTCTAGGGACCTAGAAATCCCTCTAGGGACCTAGAAATCCCTCTAGCGACATAGAAATCCCTCTAGCGACATAGAAATCCCTCTAGGGACATAGAAATCCCTCTAGGGACATAGAAATCCCTATAGGGACATAGAAATCCCTCTAGCGACATAGAAATCCCTCTAGGGACATAGAAATCTATCCCTCTAGGGACATAGAAATCCCTCTAGGGACCTAGAAATCCCTCTAGGGACATTGAAATCTATCCCTCTAGGGACCTAGAAATCCCTCTAGGGACATTGAAATCCCTCTAGGGACCTAGAAATCTCTCTAGGGACATAGAAATCTCTCTAGGGACATAGAAATCCCTCTAGGGACATAGAAATCTATCCCTCTAGGGACCTAGAAATCCCTCTAGGGACCTAGAAATCCCTCTAGGGACCTAGAAATCCCTCTAGGGACCTAGAAATCCCTCTAGGGACCTAGAAATCCCTCTAGGGACCTAGAAATCCCTCTAGGGACCTAGAAATCCCTCTAGGGACCTAGAAATCCCTCTAGGGACATAGAAATCTCTCTCTCTAGGGACCTAGAAATCCCTCTAGGGACATAGAAATCCCTCTAGGGACATAGAAATCTATCCCTCTAGGGACATAGAAATCCCTCTAGGGACATAGAAATCCCTCTAGGGACATAGAAATCCCTCTAGGGACATAGAAATCCTTCTAGGGACCTAGAAATCTATCCCTCTAGGGACCTAGAAATCCCTCTAGGGACATAGAAATCCCTCTAGGGACCTAGAAATCTATCCCACTAGGGACCTAGAAATCCCTCTAGGGACATTGAAATCCCTCTAGGGACCTAGAAATCCCTCTAGGGACATTGAAATCCCTCTAGGGTTCTAGAAATCTATCCCTCTAGGGACCTAGAAATCCCTCTAGGGACATTGAAATCCCTCTAGGGACCTAGAAATCTATCCCTCTAGGGACCTAGAAATCCCTCTAGCGACATAGAAATCCCTCTAGCGACATAGAAATCCCTCTAGGGACATAGAAATCTATCGCTCTAGGGACATAGAAATCCCTCTAGGGACCTAGAAATCCCTCTAGGGACATAGAAATCTATCCCTCTAGGGACCTAGAAATCCCTCTAGGGACATAGAAATCCCTCTATGGACATAGAAATCCCTCTAGGGACATATAAATCTATCCCTCTAGGGACATAGAAATCCCTCTAGGGACCTAGAAATCCCTCTAGGGACATAGAAATCCCTCTAGGGACATAGAAATCCCTCTAGGGACATAGAAATCTATCCCTCTAGGGACATAGAAATCCCTCTAGGGACCTAGAAATCCCTCTAGGGACCTAGAAATCCCTCTAGGGACATTGAAATCCCTCTAGGGACCTAGAAATCCCTCTAGGGACCTAGAAATCCCTCTAGGGACATAGAAATCTCTCTAGGGACCTAGAAATCCCTCTAGGGACATTGAAATCTATCCCTCTAGGGACCTAGAAATCCCTCTAGGGACATTGAAATCCCTCTAGGGACCTAGAAATCTCTCTAGGGACATAGAAATCTCTCTAGGGACATAGAAATCCCTCTAGGGACATAGAAATCTATCCCTCTAGGGACCTAGAAATCCCTCTAGGGACCTAGAAATCCCTCTAGGGACCTAGAAATCCCTCTAGGGACCTAGAAATCCCTCTAGGGACATAGAAATCTCTCTCTCTAGGGACCTAGAAATCAATCTAGGGACCTAGAAATCACTCTAGGGACCTAGAAATCTCTCTAGGGACATAGAAATCCCTCTAGGGACATAGAAATCTATCCCTCTAGGGACCTAGAAATCCCTCTAGGGACCTAGAAATCCCTCTAGGGACCTAGAAATCCCTCTAGGGACATAGAAATCTCTCTCTCTAGGGACCTAGAAATCCCTCTAGGGACATAGAAATCTATCCCTCTAGGGACATAGAAATCTCTCTAGGGACCTAGAAATCCCTCTAGGGACATTGAAATCTATCCCTCTAGGGACCTAGAAATCCCTCTAGGGACATTGAAATCCCTCTAGGGACCTAGAAATCTCTCTAGGGACATAGAAATCTCTCTAGGGACATAGAAATCCCTCTAGGGACATAGAAATCTATCCCTCTAGGGACCTAGAAATCCCTCTAGGGACCTAGAAATCCCTCTAGGGACCTAGAAATCCCTCTAGGGACCTAGAAATCCCTCTAGGGACATAGAAATCTCTCTCTCTAGGGACCTAGAAATCAATCTAGGGACCTAGAAATCCCTCTAGGGACCTAGAAATCTCTCTAGGGACATAGAAATCCCTCTAGGGACATAGAAATCTATCCCTCTAGGGACCTAGAAATCCCTCTAGGGACCTAGAAATCCCTCTAGGGACCTAGAAATCCCTCTAGGGACATAGAAATCTCTCTCTCTAGGGACCTACAAATCCCTCTAGGGACATAGAAATCCCTCTAGGGACCTAGAAATCTATCCCTCTAGGGACCTAGAAATCCCTCTAGGGACATTGAAATCCCTCTAGGGACCTAGAAATCTCTCTAGTGACATAGAAATCCCTCTAGGGACATAGAAATCTATCCCTCTAGGGACCTAGAAATCCCTCTAGGGACCTAGAAATCCCTCTAGGGACATAGAAATCCCTCTAGCGACATAGAAATCCCTCTAGGGACATAGAAATCTATCCCTCTAGGGACCTAGAAATCCCTCTAGGGACCTAGAAATCCCTCTAGGGACATTGAAATCTATCCCTCCAGGGACCTAGAAATCCCTCTAGGGACATTGAAATCCCTCTAGGGACCTAGAAATCTCTCTAGGGACATAGAAATCTCTCTAGGGACATAGAAATCCCTCTAGGGACATAGAAATCCCTCTAGGGACCTAGAAATCTCTCTAGGGACATAGAAATCCCTCTAGGGACATAGAAATCTATCCCTCTAGGGACCTAGAAATCCCTCTAGGGACCTAGAAATCCCTCTAGGGACATAGAAATCTCTCTCTCTAGGGACCTAGAAATCCCTCTAGGGACATAGAAATCTCTCTCTCTAGGGACCTAGAAATCCCTCTAGGGACCTAGAAATCCCTCTAGCGACATAGAAATCCCTCTAGCGACATAGAAATCCCTCTAGCGACATAGAAATCCCTCTAGGGACATTGAAATCCCTCTAGGGACATAGAAATCCCTCTAGGGACCTAGAAATCTATCCCTCTAGGGACCTAGAAATCCCTCTAGGGACATTGAAATCCCTCTAGGGACCTAGAAATCTCTCTAGTGCCATAGAAATCCCTCTAGGGACATAGAAATCTATCCCTCTAGGGACCTAGAAATCCCTCTAGGGACCTAGAAATCCCTCTAGGGACATAGAAATCCCTCTAGCGACATAGAAATCCCTCTAGGGACATAGAAATCTATCCCTCTAGGGACATAGAAATCCCTCTAGGGACCTAGAAATCCCTCTAGGGACATTGAAATCTATCCCTCTAGGGACCTAGAAATCCCTCTAGGGACATTGAAATCCCTCTAGGGACCTAGAAATCTCTCTAGGGACATAGAAATCTCTCTAGGGACATAGAAATCCCTCTAGGGACATAGAAATCTATCCCTCTAGGGACCTAGAAATCCCTCTAGGGACCTAGAAATCTATCCCTCTAGGGACCTAGAAATCCCTCTAGGGACATTGAAATCCCTCTAGGGACCTAGAAATCTATCCCTCTAGGGACCTAGAAATCCCTCTAGCGACATAGAAATCCCTCTAGCGACATAGAAATCCCTCTAGGGACATAGAAATCTATCGCTCTAGGGACATAGAAATCCCTCTAGGGACCTAGAAATCCCTCTAGGGACATAGAAATCTATCCCTCTAGGGACCTAGAAATCCCTCTAGGGACATAGAAATCCCTCTATGGACATAGAAATCCCTCTAGGGACATATAAATCTATCCCTCTAGGGACATAGAAATCCCTCTAGGGACCTAGAAATCCCTCTAGGGACATAGAAATCCCTCTAGGGACATAGAAATCCCTCTAGGGACATAGAAATCTATCCCTCTAGGGACATAGAAATCCCTCTAGGGACCTAGAAATCCCTCTAGGGACCTAGAAATCCCTCTAGGGACATAGAAATCTATCCCTCTAGGGACATAGAAATCCCTCTAGGGACATAGAAATCCCTCTAGGGACATAGAAATCCCTCTAGGGACATAGAAATCCCTCTAGGGACCTAGAAATCTATCCCTCTAGGGACCTAGAAATCCCTCTAGGGACATTGAAATCCCTCTAGGGACCTAGAAATCCCTCTAGGGACATTGAAATCCCTCTAGGGACCTAGAAATCTATCCCTCTAGGGACCTAGAAATCTATCCCTCTAGGGACCTAGAAATCCCTCTAGGGACCTAGAAATCCCTCTAGGGACATAGAAATCTCTCTCTCTAGGGACCTAGAAATCCCTCTAGGGACCTAGAAATCCCTCTAGCGACATAGAAATCCCTCTAGCGACATAGAAATCCCTCTAGGGACATAGAAATCTATCGCTCTAGGGACATAGAAATCCCTCTAGGGACCTAGAAATCCCTCTAGGGACATAGAAATCCCTCTAGGGACATAGAAATCTATCCCTCTAGGGACCTAGAAATCCCTCTAGGGACCTAGAAATCCCTCTAGGGACCTAGAAATCCCTCTAGGGACCTAGAAATCCCTCTAGGGACCTAGAAATTCCTCTAGGGACATAGAAATCTCTCTCTCTAGGGACCTAGAAATCCCTCTAGGGACATAGAAATCCCTCTAGGGACATAGAAATCTATCCCTCTAGGGACATAGAAATCCCTCTAGGGACATAGAAATCCCTCTAGGGACATAGAAATCCCTCTAGGGACATAGAAATCCCTCTAGGGACCTAGAAATCTATCCCTCTAGGGACCTAGAAATCCCTCTAGGGACATTGAAATCCCTCTAGGGACCTAGAAATCCCTCTAGGGACATTGAAATCCCTCTAGGGACCTAGAAATCTATCCCTCTAGGGACCTAAAAATCCCTCTAGGGACATTGAAATCCCTCTAGGGACCTAGAAATCTATCCCTCTAGGGACCTAGAAATCCCTCTAGGGACCTAGAAATCCCTCTAGGGACATAGAAATCTCTCTCTCTAGGGACCTAGAAATCCCTCTAGGGACATAGAAATCTCTCTCTCTAGGGACCTAGAAATCCCTCTAGGGACCTAGAAATCCCTCTAGCGACATAGAAATCCCTCTAGCGACATAGAAATCCCTCTAGGGACATAGAAATCTATCGCTCTAGGGACATAGAAATCCCTCTAGGGACCTAGAAATCCCTCTAGGGACATAGAAATCCCTCTAGGGACCTAGAAATCTCTCTAGGGACATAGAAATCCCTCTAGGGACATAGAAATCCCTCTAGGGACCTAGAAATCCCTCTAGGGACCTAGAAATCCCTCTAGGGACATAGAAATCTATCCCTCTAGGGACATAGAAATCCCTCTAGGGACATAGAAATCCCTCTAGGGACATTGAAATCCCTCTAGGGACATAGAAATCCCTCTAGGGACCTAGAAATCTCTCTCTCTAGGGACCTAGAAATCCCTCTAGGGACCTAGAAATCCCTCTAGCGACATAGAAATCCCTCTAGCGACATAGAAATCCCTCTAGGGACATAGAAATCCCTCTAGGGACATAGAAATCCCTATAGGGACATAGAAATCCCTCTAGGGACATAGAAATCTATCCCTCTAGGGACATAGAAATCCCTCTAGGGACATAGAAATCCCTCTAGGGACATTGAAATCCCTCTAGGGACATAGAAATCCCTCTAGGGACCTAGAAATCTATCCCTCTAGGGACCTAGAAATCCCTCTAGGGACATTGAAATCCCTCTAGGGACCTAGAAATCCCTCTAGGGACATAGAAATCTATCCCTCTAGGGACCTAGAAATCCCTCTAGGGACCTAGAAATCCCTCTAGGGACCTAGAAATCCCTCTAGGGACCTAGAAATCCCTCTAGGAACCTAGAAATCTCTCTAGTGACATAGAAATCCCTCTAGGGACATAGAAATCTATCCCTCTAGGGACATAGAAATCCCTCTAGGGACCTAGAAATCCCTCTAGGGACATTGAAATCTATCCCTCTAGGGACCTAGAAATCCCTCTAGGGACATTGAAGTCCCTCTAGGGACCTAGAAATCTCTCTAGGGACATAGAAATCTCTCTAGGGACATAGAAATCCCTCTAGGGACCTAGAAATCCCTCTAGGGACATTGAAATCCCTCTAGGGACCTAGAAATCCCTCTAGGGACCTAGAAATCCCTCTAGGGACATAGAAATCCCTCTAGGGACCTAGAAATCTCTCTAGGGACATAGAAATCCCTCTAGGGACATAGAAATCTATCCCTCTAGGGACCTAGAAATCCCTCTAGGGACCTAGAAATCCCTCTAGGGACATAGAAATCTCTCTCTCTAGGGACCTAGAAATCCCTCTAGGGACATAGAAATCTCTCTCTCTAGGGACCTAGAAATCCCTCTAGGGACCTAGAAATCCCTCTAGCGACATAGAAATCCCTCTAGCGACATAGAAATCCCTCTAGGGACATAGAAATCCCTCTAGGGACATAGAAATCCCTATAGGGACATAGAAATCCCTCTAGGGACATAGAAATCTATCCCTCTAGGGACATAGAAATCCCTCTAGGGACATAGAAATCCCTCTAGGGACATTGAAATCCCTCTAGGGACATAGAAATCCCTCTAGGGACCTAGAAATCTATCCCTCTAGGGACCTAGAAATCCCTCTAGGGACATTGAAATCCCTCTAGGGACCTAGAAATCTCTCTAGTGACATAGAAATCCCTCTAGGGACATAGAAATCTATCCCTCTAGGGACCTAGAAATCCCTCTAGGGACCTAGAAATCCCTCTAGGGACATAGAAATCCCTCTAGCGACATAGAAATCCCTCTAGGGACATAGAAATCTATCCCTCTAGGGACATAGAAATCCCTCTAGGGACCTAGAAATCCCTCTAGGGACATTGAAATCTATCCCTCTAGGGACCTAGAAATCTATCTAGGGACATTGAAATCCCTCTAGGGACCTAGAAATCTCTCTAGGGACATAGAAATCTCTCTAGGGACATAGAAATCCCTCTAGGGACATAGAAATCTATCCCTCTAGGGACCTAGAAATCCCTCTAGGGACCTAGAAATCCCTGTAGGGACCTAGAAATCCCTCTAGGGACCTAGAAATCCCTCTAGGGACCTAGAAATCCCTCTAGGGACCTAGAAATCCCTCTAGGGACATAGAAATCTCTCCCTCTAGGGACCTAGAAATCCCTCTAGGGACATAGAAATCCCTCTAGGGACATAGAAATCTATCCCTCTAGGGACATAGAAATCCCTCTAGGGACATAGAAATCCCTCTAGGGACATAGAAATCCCTCTAGGGACATAGAAATCCCTCTAGGGACCTAGAAATCTATCCCTCTAGGGACCTAGAAATCCCTCTAGGGACATTGAAATCCCTCTAGGGACCTAGAAATCCCTCTAGGGACATTGAAATCCCTCTAGGGACCTAGAAATCTATCCCTCTAGGGACCTAGAAATCCCTCTAGCGACATAGAAATCCCTCTAGCGACATAGAAATCCCTCTAGGGACATAGAAATCCCTCTAGGGACCTAGAAATCTATCCCTCTAGGGACCTAGAAATCCCTCTAGGGACATTGAAATCCCTCTAGGGACCTAGAAATCCCTCTAGGGACATTGAAATCCCTCTAGGGACCTAGAAATCTATCCCTCTAGGGACTTAGAAATCCCTCTAGGGACATAGAAATCCCTCTAGGGACATAGAAATCCCTCTAGGGACCTAGAAATCTATCCCTCTAGGGACCTAGAAATCCCTCTAGGGACATAGAAATCCCTCTAGGGACCTAGAAATCTATCCCTCTAGGGACCTAGAAATCCCTCTAGGGACATTGAAATCCCTCTAGGGACCTAGAAATCTCTCTAGTGACATAGAAATCCCTCTAGGGACATAGAAATCTATCCCTCTAGGGACCTAGAAATCCCTCTAGGGACATTGAAATCTATCCCTCTAGGGACCTAGAAATCTATCTAGGGACATTGAAATCCCTCTAGGGACCTAGAAATCTCTCTAGGGACATAGAAATCTCTCTAGTGACATAGAAATCCCTCTAGGGACATAGAAATCTATCCCTCTAGGGACCTAGAAATCCCTCTAGGGACCTAGAAATCCCTCTAGGGACCTAGAAATCCCTCTAGGGACCTAGAAATCCCTCTAGGGACCTAGAAATCCCTCTAGGGACCTAGAAATCCCTCTAGGGACATAGAAATCTCTCTCTCTAGGGACCTAGAAATCCCTCTAGGGACATAGAAATCCCTCTAGGGACATAGAAATCTATCCCTCTAGGGACATAGAAATCCCTCTAGGGACATAGAAATCCCTCTAGGGACATAGAAATCCCTCTAGGGACATAGAAATCCCTCTAGGGACCTAGAAATCTATCCCTCTAGGGACCTAGAAATCCCTCTAGGGACATAGAAATCCCTCTAGGGACCTAGAAATCTATCCCTCTAGGGACCTAGAAATCCCTCTAGGGACATTGAAATCCCTCTAGGGAACTAGAAATCCCTCTAGGGACATTGAAATCCCTCTAGGGACCTAGAAATCTATCCCTCTAGGGACCTAGAAATCCCTCTAGCGACATAGAAATCCCTCTAGCGACATAGAAATCCCTCTAGGGACATAGAAATTCCTCTAGGGACCTAGAAATCTATCCCTCTAGGGACCTAGAAATCCCTCTAGGGACATTGAAATCCCTCTAGGGACCTAGAAATCCCTCTAGGGACATTGAAATCCCTCTAGGGACCTAGAAATCTATCCCTCTAGGGACTTAGAAATCCCTCTAGGGACATAGAAATCCCTCTAGGGACATAGAAATCCCTCTAGGGACCTAGAAATCTATCCCTCTAGGGACCTAGAAATCCCTCTAGGGACATAGAAATCCCTCTAGGGACCTAGAAATCTATCCCTCTAGGGACCTAGAAATCCCTCTAGGGACATTGAAATCCCTCTAGGGACCTAGAAATCTCTCTAGTGACATAGAAATCCCTCTAGGGACATAGAAATCTATCCCTCTAGGGACCTAGAAATCCCTCTAAGGACCTAGAAATCCCTCTAGGGACATAGAAATCCCTCTAGCGACATAGAAATCCCTCTAGGGACATAGAAATCTATCCCTCTAAGGACATAGAAATCCCTCTAGGGACCTAGAAATCCCTCTAGGGACATTGAAATCTATCCCTCTAGGGACCTAGAAATCTATCTAGGGACATTGAAATCCCTCTAGGGACCTAGAAATCTCTCTAGGGACATAGAAATCTCTCTAGGGACATAGAAATCCCTCTAGGGACATAGAAATCTATCCCTCTAGGGACCTAGAAATCCCTCTAGGGACCTAGAAATCCCTCTAGGGACCTAGAAATCCCTCTAGGGACCTAGAAATCCCTCTAGGGACCTAGAAATCCCTCTAGGGACATAGAAATCTCTCTCTCTAGGGACCTAGAAATCCCTCTAGGGACATAGAAATCCCTCTAGGGACATAGAAATCTATCCCTCTAGCGACATAGAAATCCCTCTAGGGACATAGAAATCCCTCTAGGGACCTAGAAATCTATCCCTCTAGGGACCTAGAAATCCCTCTAGGGACATTGAAATCCCTCTAGGGACCTAGAAATCCCTCTAGGGACATTGAAATCCCTCTAGGGACCTAGAAATCTATCCCTCTAGGGACTTAGAAATCCCTCTAGGGACATAGAAATCCCTCTAGGGACCTAGAAATCTATCCCTCTAGGGACCTAGAAATCCCTCTAGGGACATTGAAATCCCTCTAGGGACCTAGAAATCCCTCTAGGGACATTGAAATCCCTCTAGGGACCTAGAAATCTATCCCTCTAGGGACTTAGAAATCCCTCTAGGGACATAGAAATCCCTCTAGGGACATAGAAATCCCTCTAGGGACCTAGAAATCTATCCCTCTAGGGACCTAGAAATCCCTCTAGGGACATAGAAATCCCTCTAGGGACCTAGAAATCTATCCCTCTAGGGACCTAGAAATCCCTCTAGGGACATTGAAATCCCTCTAGGGACCTAGAAATCTCTCTAGTGACATAGAAATCCCTCTAGGGACATGGAAATCTATCCCTCTAGGGACCTAGAAATCCCTCTAGGGACCTAGAAATCCCTCTAGGGACATAGAAATCCCTCTAGCGACATAGAAATCCCTCTAGGGACATAGAAATCTATCCCTCTAAGGACATAGAAATCCCTCTAGGGACCTAGAAATCCCTCTAGGGACATTGAAATCTATCCCTCTAGGGACCTAGAAATCTATCTAGGGACATTGAAATCCCTCTAGGGACCTAGAAATCTCTCTAGGGACATAGAAATCTCTCTAGGGACATAGAAATCCCTCTAGGGACATAGAAATCTATCCCTCTAGGGACCTAGAAATCCCTCTAGGGACCTAGAAATCCCTCTAGGGACCTAGAAATCCCTCTAGGGACCTAGAAATCCCTCTAGGGACCTAGAAATCCCTCTAGGGACCTAGAAATCCCTCTAGGGACATAGAAATCTCTCTCTCTAGGGACCTAGAAATCCCTCTAGGGACATAGAAATCCCTCTAGGGACATAGAAATCTATCCCTCTAGGGACATAGAAATCCCTCTAGGGACATAGAAATCCCTCTAGGGACATAGAAATCCCTCTAGGGACATAGAAATCCCTCTAGGGACCTAGAAATCTATCCCTCTAGGGACCTAGAAATCCCTCTAGGGACATAGAAATCCCTCTAGGGACCTAGAAATCTATCCCTCTAGGGACCTAGAAATCCCTCTAGGGACATTGAAATCCCTCTAGGGACCTAGAAATCCCTCTAGGGACATTGAAATCCCTCTAGGGACCTAGAAATCTATCCCTCTAGGGACCTAGAAATCCCTCTAGCGACATAGAAATCCCTCTAGCGACATAGAAATCCCTCTAGGGACATAGAAATCCCTCTAGGGACCTAGAAATCTATCCCTCTAGGGACCTAGAAATCCCTCTAGGGACATTGAAATCCCTCTAGGGACCTAGAAATCCCTCTAGGGACATTGAAATCCCTCTAGGGACCTAGAAATCTATCCCTCTAGGGACTTAGAAATCCCTCTAGGGACATTGAAATCCCTCTAGGGACCTAGAAATCTATCCCTCTAGGGACCTAGAAATCTATCCCTCTAGGGACCTAGAAATCCCTCTAGGGACATAGAAATCTCTCTCTCTAGGGACCTAGAAATCCCTCTAGGGACCTAGAAATCCCTCTAGCGACATAGAAATCCCTCTAGCGACATAGAAATCCCTCTAGGGACATAGAAATCTATCGCTCTAGGGACATAGAAATCCCTCTAGGGACCTAGAAATCCCTCTAGGGACATAGAAATCCCTCTAGGAACCTAGAAATCCCTCTAGGGACCTAGAAATCCCTCTAGGGACCTAGAAATCCCTCTAGGGACCTAGAAATCCCTCTAGGGACCTAGAAATCCCTCTAGGGACCTAGAAATCCCTCTAGGGACCTAGAAATCCCTCTAGGGACATAGAAATCTCTCTCTCTAGGGACCTAGAAATCCCTCTAGGGACATAGAAATCTCTCTCTCTAGGGACCTAGAAATCCCTCTAGGGACCTAGAAATCCCTCTAGCGACATAGAAATCCCTCTAGCGACATAGAAATCCCTCTAGGGACATAGAAATCCCTCTAGGGACATAGAAATCCCTATAGGGACAGAAATCCCTCTAGGGACATAGAAATCTATCCCTCTAGGGACATAGAAATCCCTCTAGGGACATAGAAATCCCTCTAGGGACATTGAAATCCCTCTAGGGACATAGAAATCCCTCTAGGGACCTAGAAATCTATCCCTCTAGGGACCTAGAAATCCCTCTAGGGACATTGAAATCCCTCTAGGGACCTAGAAATCTCTCTAGGGACATAGAAATCTCTCTAGGGACATAGAAATCCCTCTAGGGACATAGAAATCTATCCCTCTAGGGACCTAGAAATCCCTCTAGGGACCTAGAAATCCCTCTAGGGACCTAGAAATCCCTCTAGGGACCTAGAAATCCCTCTAGGGACCTAGAAATCCCTCTAGGAACCTAGAAATCCCTCTAGGGACCTAGAAATCCCTCTAGGGACATTGAAATCCCTCTAGGGACCTAGAAATCTATCCCTCTAGGGACTTAGAAATCCCTCTAGGGACATTGAAATCCCTCTAGGGACCTAGAAATCTATCCCTCTAGGGACCTAGAAATCTATCCCTCTAGGGACCTAGAAATCCCTCTAGGGACATTGAAATCCCTCTAGGGACCTAGAAATCTCTCTAGGGACATAGAAATCTCTCTAGGGACATAGAAATCCCTCTAGGGACATAGAAATCTATCCCTCTAGGGACCTAGAAATCCCTCTAGGGACCTAGAAATCCCTCTAGGGACCTAGAAATCCCTCTAGGGACCTAGAAATCCCTCTAGGGACCTAGAAATCCCTCTAGGAACCTAGAAATCCCTCTAGGGACCTAGAAATCCCTCTAGGGACATAGAAATCTCTCTCTCTAGGGACCTAGAAATCAATCTAGGGACCTAGAAATCCCTCTAGGGACCTAGAAATCTCTCTAGGCACATAGAAATCCCTCTAGGGACATAGAAATCTATCCCTCTAGGGACCTAGAAATCCCTCTAGGGACCTAGAAATCCCTCTAGGGACCTAGAAATCCCTCTAGGGACATAGAAATCTCTCTCTCTAGGGACCTAGAAATCCCTCTAGGGACATAGAAATCCCTCTAGGGACCTAGAAATCTATCCCTCTAGGGACATAGAAATCCCTCTAGGGACCTAGAAATCTATCCCTCTAGGGACCTAGAAATCCCTCTAGGGACCTAGAAATCCCTCTAGGGACCTAGAAATCCCTCTAGGGACATAGAAATCTCTCTCTCTCTAGGGACCTAGAAATCCCTCTAGGGACATAGAAATCTCTCTCTCTAGGGACCTAGAAATCCCTCTAGGGACCTAGAAATCCCTCTAGCGACATAGAAATCCCTCTAGCGACATAGAAATCCCTCTAGGGACATAGAAATCCCTATAGGGACATAGAAATCCCTATAGGGACATAGAAATCCCTCTAGGGACATAGAAATCTATCCCTCTAGGGACATAGAAATCCCTCTAGGGACATAGAAATCCCTCTAGGGACATTGAAATCCCTCTAGGGACATAGAAATCCCTCTAGGGACCTAGAAATCTATCCCTCTAGGGACCTAGAAATCCCTCTAGGGACATTGAAATCCCTCTAGGGACCTAGAAATCCCTCTAGGGACATTGAAATCCCTCTAGGGACCTAGAAATCTATCCCTCTAGGGACTTAGAAATCCCTCTAGGGACATAGAAATCCCTCTAGGGACATAGAAATCCCTCTAGGGACCTAGAAATCTATCCCTCTAGGGACCTAGAAATCCCTCTAGGGACATAGAAATCCCTCTAGGGACATAGAAATCTATCCCTCTAGGGACCTAGAAATCCCTCTAGGGACCTAGAAATCCCTCTAGGGACATAGAAATCCCTCTAGCGACATAGAAATCCCTCTAGGGACATAGAAATCTATCCCTCTAGGGACATAGAAATCCCTCTAGGGACCTAGAAATCCCTCTAGGGACATTGAAATCTATCCCTCTAGGGACCTAGAAATCCCTCTAGGGACATTGAAGTCCCTCTAGGGACCTAGAAATCTCTCTAGGGACATAGAAATCCCTCTAGGGACATAGAAATCCCTCTAGGGACATTGAAATCTATCCCTCTAGGGACCTAGAAATCTATCTAGGGACATTGAAATCCCTCTAGGGACCTAGAAATCTCTCTAGGGACATAGAAATCTCTCTAGGGACATAGAAATCCCTCTAGGGACATAGAAATCTATCCCTCTAGGGACCTAGAAATCCCTCTAGGGACCTAGAAATCCCTCTAGGGACCTAGAAATCCCTCTAGGGACCTAGAAATCCCTCTAGGGACCTAGAAATCCCTCTAGGGACCTAGAAATCCCTCTAGGGACATAGAAATCTCTCTCTCTAGGGACCTAGAAATCCCTCTAGGGACATAGAAATCCCTCTAGGGACATAGAAATCTATCCCTCTAGCGACATAGAAATCCCTCTAGGGACATAGAAATCCCTCTAGGGACCTAGAAATCTATCCCTCTAGGGACCTAGAAATCCCTCTAGGGACATTGAAATCCCTCTAGGGACCTAGAAATCCCTCTAGGGACATTGAAATCCCTCTAGGGACCTAGAAATCTATCCCTCTAGGGACTTAGAAATCCCTCTAGGGACATAGAAATCCCTCTAGGGACATAGAAATCCCTCTAGGGACCTAGAAATCTATCCCTCTAGGGACCTAGAAATCCCTCTAGGGACATAGAAATCCCTCTAGGGACCTAGAAATCTATCCCTCTAGGGACCTAGAAATCCCTCTAGGGACATTGAAATCCCTCTAGGGACCTAGAAATCTCTCTAGTGACATAGAAATCCCTCTAGGGACATGGAAATCTATCCCTCTAGGGACCTAGAAATCCCTCTAGGGACCTAGAAATCCCTCTAGGGACATAGAAATCCCTCTAGCGACATAGAAATCCCTCTAGGGACATAGAAATCTATCCCTCTAAGGACATAGAAATCCCTCTAGGGACCTAGAAATCCCTCTAGGGACATTGAAATCTATCCCTCTAGGGACCTAGAAATCTATCTAGGGACATTGAAATCCCTCTAGGGACCTAGAAATCTCTCTAGGGACATAGAAATCTCTCTAGGGACATAGAAATCCCTCTAGGGACATAGAAATCTATCCCTCTAGGGACCTAGAAATCCCTCTAGGGACCTAGAAATCCCTCTAGGGACCTAGAAATCCCTCTAGGGACCTAGAAATCCCTCTAGGGACCTAGAAATCCCTCTAGGGACCTAGAAATCCCTCTAGGGACATAGAAATCTCTCTCTCTAGGGACCTAGAAATCCCTCTAGGGACATAGAAATCCCTCTAGGGACATAGAAATCTATCCCTCTAGGGACATAGAAATCCCTCTAGGGACATAGAAATCCCTCTAGGGACATAGAAATCCCTCTAGGGACATAGAAATCCCTCTAGGGACCTAGAAATCTATCCCTCTAGGGACCTAGAAATCCCTCTAGGGACATAGAAATCCCTCTAGGGACCTAGAAATCTATCCCTCTAGGGACCTAGAAATCCCTCTAGGGACATTGAAATCCCTCTAGGGACCTAGAAATCCCTCTAGGGACATTGAAATCCCTCTAGGGACCTAGAAATCTATCCCTCTAGGGACCTAGAAATCCCTCTAGCGACATAGAAATCCCTCTAGCGACATAGAAATCCCTCTAGGGACATAGAAATCCCTCTAGGGACCTAGAAATCTATCCCTCTAGGGACCTAGAAATCCCTCTAGGGACATTGAAATCCCTCTAGGGACCTAGAAATCCCTCTAGGGACATTGAAATCCCTCTAGGGACCTAGAAATCTATCCCTCTAGGGACTTAGAAATCCCTCTAGGGACATTGAAATCCCTCTAGGGACCTAGAAATCTATCCCTCTAGGGACCTAGAAATCTATCCCTCTAGGGACCTAGAAATCCCTCTAGGGACACAGAAATCTCTCTCTCTAGGGACCTAGAAATCCCTCTAGGGACCTAGAAATCCCTCTAGCGACATAGAAATCCCTCTAGCGACATAGAAATCCCTCTAGGGACATAGAAATCTATCGCTCTAGGGACATAGAAATCCCTCTAGGGACCTAGAAATCCCTCTAGGGACATAGAAATCCCTCTAGGAACCTAGAAATCCCTCTAGGGACCTAGAAATCCCTCTAGGGACCTAGAAATCCCTCTAGGGACCTAGAAATCCCTCTAGGGACCTAGAAATCCCTCTAGGGACCTAGAAATCCCTCTAGGGACCTAGAAATCCCTCTAGGGACATAGAAATCTCTCTCTCTAGGGACCTAGAAATCCCTCTAGGGACATAGAAATCTCTCTCTCTAGGGACCTAGAAATCCCTCTAGGGACCTAGAAATCCCTCTAGCGACATAGAAATCCCTCTAGCGACATAGAAATCCCTCTAGGGACATAGAAATCCCTCTAGGGACATAGAAATCCCTATAGGGACAGAAATCCCTCTAGGGACATAGAAATCTATCCCTCTAGGGACATAGAAATCCCTCTAGGGACATAGAAATCCCTCTAGGGACATTGAAATCCCTCTAGGGACATAGAAATCCCTCTAGGGACCTAGAAATCTATCCCTCTAGGGACCTAGAAATCCCTCTAGGGACATTGAAATCCCTCTAGGGACCTAGAAATCTCTCTAGGGACATAGAAATCTCTCTAGGGACATAGAAATCCCTCTAGGGACATAGAAATCTATCCCTCTAGGGACCTAGAAATCCCTCTAGGGACCTAGAAATCCCTCTAGGGACCTAGAAATCCCTCTAGGGACCTAGAAATCCCTCTAGGAACCTAGAAATCCCTCTAGGGACCTAGAAATCCCTCTAGGGACATTGAAATCCCTCTAGGGACCTAGAAATCTATCCCTCTAGGGACTTAGAAATCCCTCTAGGGACATTGAAATCCCTCTAGGGACCTAGAAATCTATCCCTCTAGGGACCTAGAAATCTATCCCTCTAGGGACCTAGAAATCCCTCTAGGGACATAGAAATCTCTCTCTCTAGGGACCTAGAAATCCCTCTAGGGACCTAGAAATCCCTCTAGCGACATAGAAATCCCTCTAGCGACATAGAAATCCCTCTAGGGACATAGAAATCTATCGCTCTAGGGACATAGAAATCCCTCTAGGGACCTAGAAATCCCTCTAGGGACATAGAAATCCCTCTAGGAACCTAGAAATCCCTCTAGGGACCTAGAAATCCCTCTAGGGACCTAGAAATCCCTCTAGGGACCTAGAAATCCCTCTAGGGACCTAGAAATCCCTCTAGGGACCTAGAAATCCCTCTAGGGACCTAGAAATCCCTCTAGGGACATAGAAATCTCTCTCTCTAGGGACCTAGAAATCCCTCTAGGGACATAGAAATCTCTCTCTCTAGGGACCTAGAAATCCCTCTAGGGACCTAGAAATCCCTCTAGCGACATAGAAATCCCTCTAGCGACATAGAAATCCCTCTAGGGCACATAGAAATCCCTCTAGGGACATAGAAATCCCTATAGGGACAGAAATCCCTCTAGGGACATAGAAATCTATCCCTCTAGGGACATAGAAATCCCTCTAGGGACATAGAAATCCCTCTAGGGACATTGAAATCCCTCTAGGGACATAGAAATCCCTCTAGGGACCTAGAAATCTATCCCTCTAGGGACCTAGAAATCCCTCTAGGGACATTGAAATCCCTCTAGGGACCTAGAAATCTCTCTAGGGACATAGAAATCTCTCTAGGGACATAGAAATCCCTCTAGGGACATAGAAATCTATCCCTCTAGGGACCTAGAAATCCCTCTAGGGACCTAGAAATCCCTCTAGGGACCTAGAAATCCCTCTAGGGACCTAGAAATCCCTCTAGGGACCTAGAAATCCCTCTAGGAACCTAGAAATCCCTCTAGGGACCTAGAAATCCCTCTAGGGACATAGAAATCTCTCTCTCTAGGGACCTAGAAATCAATCTAGGGACCTAGAAATCCCTCTAGGGACCTAGAAATCTCTCTAGGCACATAGAAATCCCTCTAGGGACATAGAAATCTATCCCTCTAGGGACCTAGAAATCCCTCTAGGGACCTAGAAATCCCTCTAGGGACCTAGAAATCCCTCTAGGGACATAGAAATCTCTCTCTCTAGGGACCTAGAAATCCCTCTAGGGACATAGAAATCCCTCTAGGGACCTAGAAATCTATCCCTCTAGGGACATAGAAATCCCTCTAGGGACCTAGAAATCTATCCCTCTAGGGACCTAGAAATCCCTCTAGGGACCTAGAAATCCCTCTAGGGACCTAGAAATCCCTCTAGGGACATAGAAATCTCTCTCTCTCTAGGGACCTAGAAATCCCTCTAGGGACATAGAAATCTCTCTCTCTAGGGACCTAGAAATCCCTCTAGGGACCTAGAAATCCCTCTAGCGACATAGAAATCCCTCTAGCGACATAGAAATCCCTCTAGGGACATAGAAATCCCTCTAGGGACATAGAAATCCCTATAGGGACATAGAAATCCCTCTAGGGACATAGAAATCTATCCCTCTAGGGACATAGAAATCCCTCTAGGGACATAGAAATCCCTCTAGGGACATTGAAATCCCTCTAGGGACATAGAAATCCCTCTAGGGACCTAGAAATCTATCCCTCTAGGGACCTAGAAATCCCTCTAGGGACATTGAAATCCCTCTAGGGACCTAGAAATCCCTCTAGGGACATTGAAATCCCTCTAGGGACCTAGAAATCTATCCCTCTAGGGACTTAGAAATCCCTCTAGGGACATAGAAATCCCTCTAGGGACATAGAAATCCCTCTAGGGACCTAGAAATCTATCCCTCTAGGGACCTAGAAAGCCCTCTAGGGACATAGAAATCCCTCTAGGGACATAGAAATCTATCCCTCTAGGGACCTAGAAATCCCTCTAGGGACCTAGAAATCCCTCTAGGGACATAGAAATCCCTCTAGCGACATAGAAATCCCTCTAGGGACATAGAAATCTATCCCTCTAGGGACATAGAAATCCCTCTAGGGACCTAGAAATCCCTCTAGGGACATTGAAATCTATCCCTCTAGGGACCTAGAAATCCCTCTAGGGACATTGAAGTCCCTCTAGGGACCTAGAAATCTCTCTAGGGACCTAGAAATCAATCTAGGGACCTAGAAATCCCTCTAGGGACCTAGAAATCTCTCTAGGCACATAGAAATCCCTCTAGGGACATAGAAATCTATCCCTCTAGGGACCTAGAAATCCCTCTAGGGACCTAGAAATCCCTCTAGGGACCTAGAAATCCCTCTAGGGACATAGAAATCTCTCTCTCTAGGGACCTAGAAATCCCTCTAGGGACATAGAAATCCCTCTAGGGACCTAGAAATCTATCCCTCTAGGGACATAGAAATCCCTCTAGGGACCTAGAAATCTATCCCTCTAGGGACCTAGAAATCCCTCTAGGGACCTAGAAATCCCTCTAGGGACCTAGAAATCCCTCTAGGGACATAGAAATCTCTCTCTCTCTAGGGACCTAGAAATCCCTCTAGGGACATAGAAATCTCTCTCTCTAGGGACCTAGAAATCCCTCTAGGGACCTAGAAATCCCTCTAGCGACATAGAAATCCCTCTAGCGACATAGAAATCCCTCTAGGGACATAGAAATCCCTCTAGGGACATAGAAATCCCTATAGGGACATAGAAATCCCTCTAGGGACATAGAAATCTATCCCTCTAGGGACATAGAAATCCCTCTAGGGACATAGAAATCCCTCTAGGGACATTGAAATCCCTCTAGGGACATAGAAATCCCTCTAGGGACCTAGAAATCTATCCCTCTAGGGACCTAGAAATCCCTCTAGGGACATTGAAATCCCTCTAGGGACCTAGAAATCCCTCTAGGGACATTGAAATCCCTCTAGGGACCTAGAAATCTATCCCTCTAGGGACTTAGAAATCCCTCTAGGGACATAGAAATCCCTCTAGGGACATAGAAATCCCTCTAGGGACCTAGAAATCTATCCCTCTAGGGACCTAGAAAGCCCTCTAGGGACATAGAAATCCCTCTAGGGACATAGAAATCTATCCCTCTAGGGACCTAGAAATCCCTCTAGGGACCTAGAAATCCCTCTAGGGACATAGAAATCCCTCTAGCGACATAGAAATCCCTCTAGGGACATAGAAATCTATCCCTCTAGGGACATAGAAATCCCTCTAGGGACCTAGAAATCCCTCTAGGGACATTGAAATCTATCCCTCTAGGGACCTAGAAATCCCTCTAGGGACATTGAAGTCCCTCTAGGGACCTAGAAATCTCTCTAGGGACATAGAAATCTCTCTAGGGACATAGAAATCCCTCTAGGGACCTAGAAATCCCTCTAGGGACATTGAAATCCCTCTAGGGACCTAGAAATCCCTCTAGGGACCTAGAAATCCCTCTAGGGACATAGAAATCCCTCTAGGGACCTAGAAATCTCTCTAGGGACATAGAAATCCCTCTAGGGACATAGAAATCTATCCCTCTAGGGACCTAGAAATCCCTCTAGGGACCTAGAAATCCCTCTAGGGACATAGAAATCTCTCTCTCTAGGGACCTAGAAATCCCTCTAGGGACATAGAAATCTCTCTCTCTAGGGACCTAGAAATCCCTCTAGGGACCTAGAAATCCCTCTAGCGACATAGAAATCCCTCTAGCGACATAGAAATCCCTCTAGGGACATAAAAATCCCTCTAGGGACATAGAAATCCCTATAGGGACATAGAAATCCCTCTAGGGACATAGAAATCTATCCCTCTAGGGACATAGAAATCCCTCTAGGGACATAGAAATCCCTCTAGGGACATTGAAATCCCTCTAGGGACATAGAAATCCCTCTAGGGACCTAGAAATCTATCCCTCTAGGGACCTAGAAATCCCTCTAGGGACATTGAAATCCCTCTAGGGACCTAGAAATCTCTCTAGTGACATAGAAATCCCTCTAGGGACATAGAAATCTATCCCTCTAGGGACCTAGAAATCCCTCTAGGGACCTAGAAATCCCTCTAGGGACATAGAAATCCCTCTAGCGACATAGAAATCCCTCTAGGGACATAGAAATCTATCCCTCTAGGGACATAGAAATCCCTCTAGGGACCTAGAAATCCCTCTAGGGACATTGAAATCTATCCCTCTAGGGACCTAGAAATCTATCTAGGGACATTGAAATCCCTCTAGGGACCTAGAAATCTCTCTAGGGACATAGAAATCTCTCTAGGGACATAGAAATCCCTCTAGGGACATAGAAATCTATCCCTCTAGGGACCTAGAAATCCCTCTAGGGACCTAGAAATCCCTCTAGGGACCTAGAAATCCCTCTAGGGACCTAGAAATCCCTCTAGGGACCTAGAAATCCCTCTAGGGACCTAGAAATCCCTCTAGGGACATAGAAATCTCTCTCTCTAGGGACCTAGAAATCCCTCTAGGGACATAGAAATCCCTCTAGGGACATAGAAATCTATCCCTCTAGGGACATAGAAATCCCTCTAGGGACATAGAAATCCCTCTAGGGACATAGAAATCCCTCTAGGGACATAGAAATCCCTCTAGGGACCTAGAAATCTATCCCTCTAGGGACCTAGAAATCCCTCTAGGGACATAGAAATCCCTCTAGGGACCTAGAAATCTATCCCTCTAGGGACCTAGAAATCCCTCTAGGGACATTGAAATCCCTCTAGGGACCTAGAAATCTATCCCTCTAGGGACTTAGAAATCCCTCTAGGGACATAGAAATCCCTCTAGGGACATAGAAATCCCTCTAGGGACCTAGAAATCTATCCCTCTAGGGACCTAGAAATCCCTCTAGGGACATAGAAATCCCTCTAGGGACCTAGAAATCTATCCCTCTAGGGACCTAGAAATCCCTCTAGGGACATTGAAATCCCTCTAGGGACCTAGAAATCTCTCTAGTGACATAGAAATCCCTCTAGGGACATAGAAATCTATCCCTCTAGGGACCTAGAAATCCCTCTAGGGACCTAGAAATCCCTCTAGGGACATAGAAATCCCTCTAGCGACATAGAAATCCCTCTAGGGACATAGAAATCTATCCCTCTAGGGACATAGAAATCCCTCTAGGGACCTAGAAATCCCTCTAGGGACATTGAAATCTATCCCTCTAGGGACCTAGAAATCTATCTAGGGACATTGAAATCCCTCTAGGGACCTAGAAATCTCTCTAGGGACATAGAAATCTCTCTAGGGACATAGAAATCCCTCTAGGGACATAGAAATCTATCCCTCTAGGGACCTAGAAATCCCTCTAGGGACCTAGAAATCCCTCTAGGGACCTAGAAATCCCTCTAGGGACCTAGAAATCCCTCTAGGGACCTAGAAATCCCTCTAGGGACCTAGAAATCCCTCTAGGGACATAGAAATCTCTCTCTCTAGGGACCTAGAAATCCCTCTAGGGACATAGAAATCCCTCTAGGGACATAGAAATCTATCCCTCTAGGGACATAGAAATCCCTCTAGGGACATAGAAATCCCTCTAGGGACATAGAAATCCCTCTAGGGACATAGAAATCCCTCTAGGGACATAGAAATCCCTCTAGGGACCTAGAAATCTATCCCTCTAGGGACCTAGAAATCCCTCTAGGGACATAGAAATCCCTCTAGGGACCTAGAAATCTATCCCTCTAGGGACCTAGAAATCCCTCTAGGGACATTGAAATCCCTCTAGGGACCTAGAAATCCCTCTAGGGACATTGAAATCCCTCTAGGGACCTAGAAATCTATCCCTCTAGGAACCTAGAAATCCCTCTAGCGACATAGAAATCCCTCTAGCGACATAGAAATCCCTCTAGGGACATAGAAATCCCTCTAGGGACCTAGAAATCTATCCCTCTAGGGACCTAGAAATCCCTCTAGGGACATTGAAATCCCTCTAGGGACCTAGAAATCCCTCTAGGGACATTGAAATCCCTCTAGGGACCTAGAAATCTATCCCTCTAGGGACTTAGAAATCCCTCTAGGGACATTGAAATCCCTCTAGGGACCTAGAAATCTATCCCTCTAGGGACCTAGAAATCTATCCCTCTAGGGACCTAGAAATCCCTCTAGGGACATAGAAATCTCTCTCTCTAGGGACCTAGAAATCCCTCTAGGGACCTAGAAATCCCTCTAGCGACATAGAAATCCCTCTAGCGACATAGAAATCCCTCTAGGGACATAGAAATCTATCGCTCTAGGGACATAGAAATCCCTCTAGGGACCTAGAAATCCCTCTAGGGACCTAGAAATCCCTCTAGGGACCTAGAAATCTATCCCTCTAGGGACCTAGAAATCCCTCTAGGGACCTAGAAATCCCTCTAGGGACCTAGAAATCCCTCTAGGAACCTAGAAATCCCTCTAGGGACCTAGAAATCCCTCTAGGGACATAGAAATCTCTCTCTCTAGGGACCTAGAAATCAATCTAGGGACCTAGAAATCCCTCTAGGGACCTAGAAATCTCTCTAGGGACATAGAAATCCCTCTAGGGACATAGAAATCTATCCCTCTAGGGACCTAGAAATCCCTCTAGGGACCTAGAAATCCCTCTAGGGACCTAGAAATCCCTCTAGGGACATAGAAATCTCTCTCTCTAGGGACCTAGAAATCCCTCTAGGGACATAGAAATCCCTCTAGGGACCTAGAAATCTATCCCTCTAGGGACATAGAAATCCCTCTAGGGACCTAGAAATCTATCCCTCTAGGGACCTAGAAATCCCTCTAGGGACATTGAAATCCCTCTAGGGACCTAGAAATCTCTCTAGTGACATAGAAATCCCTCTAGGGACATAGAAATCTATCCCTCTAGGGACCTAGAAATCCCTCTAGGGACCTAGAAATCCCTCTAGGGACATAGAAATCCCTCTAGCGACATAGAAATCCCTCTAGGGACATAGAAATCTATCCCTCTAGGGACATAGAAATCCCTCTAGGGACCTAGAAATCCCTCTAGGGACATTGAAATCTATCCCTCTAGGGACCTAGAAATCTATCTAGGGACATTGAAATCCCTCTAGGGACCTAGAAATCTCTCTAGGGACATAGAAATCTCTCTAGGGACATAGAAATCCCTCTAGGGACATAGAAATCTATCCCTCTAGGGACCTAGAAATCCCTCTAGGGACCTAGAAATCCCTCTAGGGACCTAGAAATCCCTCTAGGGACCTAGAAATCCCTCTAGGGACCTAGAAATCCCTCTAGGGACATAGAAATCTCTCTCTCTAGGGACCTAGAAATCCCTCTAGGGACCTAGAAATCCCTCTAGGGACATAGAAATCTATCCCTCTAGGGACATAGAAATCTATCCCTCTAGGGACATAGAAATCCCTCTAGGGACATAGAAATCCCTCTAGGGACATAGAAATCCCTCTAGGGACATAGAAATCCCTCTAGGGACCTAGAAATCTATCCCTCTAGGGACCTAGAAATCCCTCTAGGGACATAGAAATCCCTCTAGGGACCTAGAAATCTATCCCTCTAGGGACCTAGAAATCCCTCTAGGGACATTGAAATCTATCCCTCTAGGGACCTAGAAATCCCTCTAGGGACATTGAAGTCCCTCTAGGGACCTAGAAATCTCTCTAGGGACATAGAAATCTCTCTAGGGACATAGAAATCCCTCTAGGGACCTAGAAATCCCTCTAGGGACATTGAAATCCCTCTAGGGACCTAGAAATCCCTCTAGGGACCTAGAAATCCCTCTAGGGACATAGAAATCCCTCTAGGGACCTAGAAATCTCTCTAGGGACATAGAAATCCCTCTAGGGACATAGAAATCTATCCCTCTAGGGACCTAGAAATCCCTCTAGGGACCTAGAAATCCCTCTAGGGACATAGAAATCTCTCTCTCTAGGGACCTAGAAATCCCTCTAGGGACATAGAAATCTCTCTCTCTAGGGACCTAGAAATCCCTCTAGGGACCTAGAAATCCCTCTAGCGACATAGAAATCCCTCTAGCGACATAGAAATCCCTCTAGGGACATAAAAATCCCTCTAGGGACATAGAAATCCCTATAGGGACATAGAAATCCCTCTAGGGACATAGAAATCTATCCCTCTAGGGACATAGAAATCCCTCTAGGGACATAGAAATCCCTCTAGGGACATTGAAATCCCTCTAGGGACATAGAAATCCCTCTAGGGACCTAGAAATCTATCCCTCTAGGGACCTAGAAATCCCTCTAGGGACATTGAAATCCCTCTAGGGACCTAGAAATCTCTCTAGTGACATAGAAATCCCTCTAGGGACATAGAAATCTATCCCTCTAGGGACCTAGAAATCCCTCTAGGGACCTAGAAATCCCTCTAGGGACATAGAAATCCCTCTAGCGACATAGAAATCCCTCTAGGGACATAGAAATCTATCCCTCTAGGGACATAGAAATCCCTCTAGGGACCTAGAAATCCCTCTAGGGACATTGAAATCTATCCCTCTAGGGACCTAGAAATCTATCTAGGGACATTGAAATCCCTCTAGGGACCTAGAAATCTCTCTAGGGACATAGAAATCTCTCTAGGGACATAGAAATCCCTCTAGGGACATAGAAATCTATCCCTCTAGGGACCTAGAAATCCCTCTAGGGACCTAGAAATCCCTCTAGGGACCTAGAAATCCCTCTAGGGACCTAGAAATCCCTCTAGGGACCTAGAAATCCCTCTAGGGACCTAGAAATCCCTCTAGGGACATAGAAATCTCTCTCTCTAGGGACCTAGAAATCCCTCTAGGGACATAGAAATCCCTCTAGGGACATAGAAATCTATCCCTCTAGGGACATAGAAATCCCTCTAGGGACATAGAAATCCCTCTAGGGACATAGAAATCCCTCTAGGGACATAGAAATCCCTCTAGGGACCTAGAAATCTATCCCTCTAGGGACCTAGAAATCCCTCTAGGGACATAGAAATCCCTCTAGGGACCTAGAAATCTATCCCTCTAGGGACCTAGAAATCCCTCTAGGGACATTGAAATCCCTCTAGGGACCTAGAAATCTATCCCTCTAGGGACTTAGAAATCCCTCTAGGGACATAGAAATCCCTCTAGGGACATAGAAATCCCTCTAGGGACCTAGAAATCTATCCCTCTAGGGACCTAGAAATCCCTCTAGGGACATAGAAATCCCTCTAGGGACCTAGAAATCTATCCCTCTAGGGACCTAGAAATCCCTCTAGGGACATTGAAATCCCTCTAGGGACCTAGAAATCTCTCTAGTGACATAGAAATCCCTCTAGGGACATAGAAATCTATCCCTCTAGGGACCTAGAAATCCCTCTAGGGACCTAGAAATCCCTCTAGGGACATAGAAATCCCTCTAGCGACATAGAAATCCCTCTAGGGACATAGAAATCTATCCCTCTAGGGACATAGAAATCCCTCTAGGGACCTAGAAATCCCTCTAGGGACATTGAAATCTATCCCTCTAGGGACCTAGAAATCTATCTAGGGACATTGAAATCCCTCTAGGGACCTAGAAATCTCTCTAGGGACATAGAAATCTCTCTAGGGACATAGAAATCCCTCTAGGGACATAGAAATCTATCCCTCTAGGGACCTAGAAATCCCTCTAGGGACCTAGAAATCCCTCTAGGGACCTAGAAATCCCTCTAGGGACCTAGAAATCCCTCTAGGGACCTAGAAATCCCTCTAGGGACCTAGAAATCCCTCTAGGGACATAGAAATCTCTCTCTCTAGGGACCTAGAAATCCCTCTAGGGACATAGAAATCCCTCTAGGGACATAGAAATCTATCCCTCTAGGGACATAGAAATCCCTCTAGGGACATAGAAATCCCTCTAGGGACATAGAAATCCCTCTAGGGACATAGAAATCCCTCTAGGGACATAGAAATCCCTCTAGGGACCTAGAAATCTATCCCTCTAGGGACCTAGAAATCCCTCTAGGGACATAGAAATCCCTCTAGGGACCTAGAAATCTATCCCTCTAGGGACCTAGAAATCCCTCTAGGGACATTGAAATCCCTCTAGGGACCTAGAAATCCCTCTAGGGACATTGAAATCCCTCTAGGGACCTAGAAATCTATCCCTCTAGGAACCTAGAAATCCCTCTAGCGACATAGAAATCCCTCTAGCGACATAGAAATCCCTCTAGGGACATAGAAATCCCTCTAGGGACCTAGAAATCTATCCCTCTAGGGACCTAGAAATCCCTCTAGGGACATTGAAATCCCTCTAGGGACCTAGAAATCCCTCTAGGGACATTGAAATCCCTCTAGGGACCTAGAAATCTATCCCTCTAGGGACTTAGAAATCCCTCTAGGGACATTGAAATCCCTCTAGGGACCTAGAAATCTATCCCTCTAGGGACCTAGAAATCTATCCCTCTAGGGACCTAGAAATCCCTCTAGGGACATAGAAATCTCTCTCTCTAGGGACCTAGAAATCCCTCTAGGGACCTAGAAATCCCTCTAGCGACATAGAAATCCCTCTAGCGACATAGAAATCCCTCTAGGGACATAGAAATCTATCGCTCTAGGGACATAGAAATCCCTCTAGGGACCTAGAAATCCCTCTAGGGACCTAGAAATCCCTCTAGGGACCTAGAAATCTATCCCTCTAGGGACCTAGAAATCCCTCTAGGGACCTAGAAATCCCTCTAGGGACCTAGAAATCCCTCTAGGAACCTAGAAATCCCTCTAGGGACCTAGAAATCCCTCTAGGGACATAGAAATCCCTCTAGGGACCTAGAAATCTATCCCTCTAGGGACCTAGAAATCCCTCTAGGGACATTGAAATCCCTCTAGGGACCTAGAAATCTCTCTAGTGACATAGAAATCCCTCTAGGGACATAGAAATCTATCCCTCTAGGGACCTAGAAATCCCTCTAGGGACCTAGAAATCCCTCTAGGGACATAGAAATCCCTCTAGCGACATAGAAATCCCTCTAGGGACATAGAAATCTATCCCTCTAGGGACATAGAAATCCCTCTAGGGACCTAGAAATCCCTCTAGGGACATTGAAATCTATCCCTCTAGGGACCTAGAAATCTATCTAGGGACATTGAAATCCCTCTAGGGACCTAGAAATCTCTCTAGGGACATAGAAATCTCTCTAGGGACATAGAAATCCCTCTAGGGACATAGAAATCTATCCCTCTAGGGACCTAGAAATCCCTCTAGGGACCTAGAAATCCCTCTAGGGACCTAGAAATCCCTCTAGGGACCTAGAAATCCCTCTAGGGACCTAGAAATCCCTCTAGGGACCTAGAAATCCCTCTAGGGACATAGAAATCTCTCTCTCTAGGGACCTAGAAATCCCTCTAGGGACATAGAAATCCCTCTAGGGACATAGAAATCTATCCCTCTAGGGACATAGAAATCCCTCTAGGGACATAGAAATCCCTCTAGGGACATAGAAATCCCTCTAGGGACATAGAAATCCCTCTAGGGACATAGAAATCCCTCTAGGGACCTAGAAATCTATCCCTCTAGGGACCTAGAAATCCCTCTAGGGACATAGAAATCCCTCTAGGGACCTAGAAATCTATCCCTCTAGGGACCTAGAAATCCCTCTAGGGACATTGAAATCCCTCTAGGGACCTAGAAATCCCTCTAGGGACATTGAAATCCCTCTAGGGACCTAGAAATCTATCCCTCTAGGAACCTAGAAATCCCTCTAGCGACATAGAAATCCCTCTAGCGACATAGAAATCCCTCTAGGGACATAGAAATCCCTCTAGGGACCTAGAAATCTATCCCTCTAGGGACCTAGAAATCCCTCTAGGGACATTGAAATCCCTCTAGGGACCTAGAAATCCCTCTAGGGACATTGAAATCCCTCTAGGGACCTAGAAATCTATCCCTCTAGGGACTTAGAAATCCCTCTAGGGACATTGAAATCCCTCTAGGGACCTAGAAATCTATCCCTCTAGGGACCTAGAAATCTATCCCTCTAGGGACCTAGAAATCCCTCTAGGGACATAGAAATCTCTCTCTCTAGGGACCTAGAAATCCCTCTAGGGACCTAGAAATCCCTCTAGCGACATAGAAATCCCTCTAGCGACATAGAAATCCCTCTAGGGACATAGAAATCTATCGCTCTAGGGACATAGAAATCCCTCTAGGGACCTAGAAATCCCTCTAGGGACCTAGAAATCCCTCTAGGGACCTAGAAATCTATCCCTCTAGGGACCTAGAAATCCCTCTAGGGACCTAGAAATCCCTCTAGGGACCTAGAAATCCCTCTAGGAACCTAGAAATCCCTCTAGGGACCTAGAAATCCCTCTAGGGACATAGAAATCTCTCTCTCTAGGGACCTAGAAATCAATCTAGGGACCTAGAAATCCCTCTAGGGACCTAGAAATCTCTCTAGGGACATAGAAATCCCTCTAGGGACATAGAAATCTATCCCTCTAGGGACCTAGAAATCCCTCTAGGGACCTAGAAATCCCTCTAGGGACATAGAAATCTCTCTCTCTAGGGACCTAGAAATCCCTCTAGGGACATAGAAATCCCTCTAGGGACCTAGAAATCTATCCCTCTAGGGACATAGAAATCCCTCTAGGGACCTAGAAATCTATCCCTCTAGGGACCTAGAAATCCCTCTAGGGACATTGAAATCCCTCTAGGGACCTAGAAATCTCTCTAGTGACATAGAAATCCCTCTAGGGACATAGAAATCTATCCCTCTAGGGACCTAGAAATCCCTCTAGGGACCTAGAAATCCCTCTAGGGACATAGAAATCCCTCTAGCGACATAGAAATCCCTCTAGGGACATAGAAATCTATCCCTCTAGGGACATAGAAATCCCTCTAGGGACCTAGAAATCCCTCTAGGGACATTGAAATCTATCCCTCTAGGGACCTAGAAATCTATCTAGGGACATTGAAATCCCTCTAGGGACCTAGAAATCTCTCTAGGGACATAGAAATCTCTCTAGGGACATAGAAATCCCTCTAGGGACATAGAAATCTATCCCTCTAGGGACCTAGAAATCCCTCTAGGGACCTAGAAATCCCTCTAGGGACCTAGAAATCCCTCTAGGGACCTAGAAATCCCTCTAGGGACCTAGAAATCCCTCTAGGGACATAGAAATCTCTCTCTCTAGGGACCTAGAAATCCCTCTAGGGACCTAGAAATCCCTCTAGGGACATAGAAATCTATCCCTCTAGGGACATAGAAATCTATCCCTCTAGGGACATAGAAATCCCTCTAGGGACATAGAAATCCCTCTAGGGACATAGAAATCCCTCTAGGGACATAGAAATCCCTCTAGGGACCTAGAAATCTATCCCTCTAGGGACCTAGAAATCCCTCTAGGGACATAGAAATCCCTCTAGGGACCTAGAAATCTATCCCTCTAGGGACCTAGAAATCCCTCTAGGGACATTGAAATCCCTCTAGGGACCTAGAAATCCCTCTAGGGACATTGAAATCCCTCTAGGGACCTAGAAATCTATCCCTCTAGGGACCTAGAAATCCCTCTAGGGACATTGAAATCCCTCTAGGGACCTAGAAATCCCTCTAGGGACATTGAAATCCCTCTAGGGACCTAGAAATCTATCCCTCTAGGGACTTAGAAATCCCTCTAGGGACATTGAAATCCCTCTAGGGACCTAGAAATCTATCCCTCTAGGGACCTATAAATCTATCCCTCTAGGGACCTAGAAATCCCTCTAGGGACCTAGAAATCCCTCTAGGGACCTAGAAATCCCTCTAGGGACATAGAAATCTCTCTCTCTAGGGACCTAGAAATCCCTCTAGGGACCTAGAAATCCCTCTAGCGACATAGAAATCCCTCTAGCGACATAGAAATCCCTCTAGGGACATAGAAATCTATCGCTCTAGGGACATAGAAATCCCTCTAGGGACCTAGAAATCCCTCTAGGGACATAGAAATCCCTCTAGGAACCTAGAAATCCCTCTAGGGACCTAGAAATCCCTCTAGGGACCTAGAAATCCCTCTAGGGACCTAGAAATCCCTCTAGGGACCTAGAAATCCCTCTAGGGACCTAGAAATCTCTCTAGGAACCTAGAAATCCTTCTAGGGACCTAGAAATCCCTCTAGGGACATAGAAATCTCTCTCTCTAGGGACCTAGAAATCAATCTAGGGACCTAGAAATCCCTCTAGGGACCTAGAAATCTCTATAGGGACATAGAAATCCCTCTAGGGACATAGAAATCTATCCCTCTAGGGACCTAGAAATCCCTCTAGGGACCTAGAAATCCCTCTAGGGACCTAGAAATCCCTCTAGGGACAGAGAAATCTCTCTCTCTAGGGACCTAGAAATCCCTCTAGGGACATAGAAATCCCTCTAGGGACCTAGAAATCTATCCCTCTAGGGACATAGAAATCCCTCTAGGGACCTAGAAATCTATCCCTCTAGGGACCTAGAAATCCCTCTAGGGACATTGAAATCCCTCTAGGGACCTAGAAATCCTTCTAGGGACCTAGAAATCCCTCTAGGGACATAGAAATCCCTCTAGGGACCTAGAAATCTCTCTAGGGACATAGAAATCCCTCTAGGGACATAGAAATCTATCCCTCTAGGGACCTAGAAACCCCTCTAGGGACCTAGAAATCCCTCTAGGGACATAGAAATCTCTCTCTCTAGGGACCTAGAAATCCCTCTAGGGACATAGAAATCTCTCTCTCTAGGGACCTAGAAATCCCTCTAGGGACCTAGAAATCCCTCTAGCGACATAGAAATCCCTCTAGCGACATAGAAATCCCTCTAGGGACATAGAAATCCCTCTAGGGACATAGAAATCCCTATAGGGACATAGAAATCCCTCTAGGGACATAGAAATCTATCCCTCTAGGGACATAGAAATCCCTCTAGGGACATAGAAATCCCTCTAGGGACATTGAAATCCCTCTAGGGACATAGAAATCCCTCTAGGGACCTAGAAATCTATCCCTCTAGGGACCTAGAAATCCCTCTAGGGACATTGAAATCCCTCTAGGGACCTAGAAATCTCTCTAGTGACATAGAAATCCCTCTAGGGACATAGAAATCTATCACTCTAGGGACCTAGAAATCCCTCTAGGGACCTAGAAATCCCTCTAGGGACATAGAAATCCCTCTAGCGACATAGAAATCCCTCTAGGGACATAGAAATCTATCCCTCTAGGGACATAGAAATCCCTCTAGGGACCTAGAAATCCCTCTAGGGACATTGAAATCTATCCCTCTAGGGACCTAGAAATCTATCTAGGGACATTGAAATCCCTCTAGGGACCTAGAAATCTCTCTAGGGACATAGAAATCTCTCTAGGGACATAGAAATCCCTCTAGGGACATAGAAATCTATCCCTCTAGGGACCTAGAAATCCCTCTAGGGACCTAGAAATCCCTCTAGGGACCTAGAAATCCCTCTAGGGACCTAGAAATCCCTCTAGGGACCTAGAAATCCCTCTAGGGACCTAGAAATCCCTCTAGGGACATAGAAATCTCTCTCTCTAGGGACCTAGAAATCCCTCTAGGGACATAGAAATCCCTCTAGGGACATAGAAATCTGTCCCTCTAGGGACATACAAATCCCTCTAGGGACATAGAAATCCCTCTAGGGACATAGAAATCCCTCTAGGGACATAGAAATCCCTCTAGGGACCTAGAAATCTATCCCTCTAGGGACCTAGAAATCTTTCTAGGGACATAGAAATCCCTCTAGGGACCTAGAAATCTATCCCTCTAGGGACCTAGAAATCCCTCTAGGGACATTGAAATCCCTCTAGGGACCTAGAAATCTATCCCTCTAGGGACCTAGAAATCCCTCTAGCGACATAGAAATCCCTCTAGCGACATAGAAATCCCTCTAGGGACATAGAAATCCCTCTAGGGACCTAGAAATCTATCCCTCTAGGGACCTAGAAATCCCTCTAGGGACCTAGAAATCCCTCTAGGGACATAGAAATCTCTCTCTCTAGGGACCTAGAAATCCCTCTAGGGACCTAGAAATCCCTCTAGCGACATAGAAATCCCTCTAGCGACATAGAAATCCCTCTAGGGACATAGAAATCTATCGCTCTAGGGACATAGAAATCCCTCTAGGGACCTAGAAATCCCTCTAGGGACATAGAAATCCCTCTAGGGACATAGAAATCTATCCCTCTAGGGACCTAGAAATCCCTCTAGGGACCTAGAGATCCCTCTAGGGACCTAGAAATCCCTCTAGGGACCTAGAAATCCCTCTAGGGACCTAGAAATCCCTCTAGGGACCTAGAAATCCCTCTAGGGACCTAGAAATTCCTCTAGGGACATAGAAATCTCTCTCTCTAGGGACCTAGAAATCCCTCTAGGGACATAGAAATCCCTCTAGGGACATAGAAATCTATCCCTCTAGGGACATAGAAATCCCTCTAGGGACATAGAAATCCCTCTAGGGACATAGAAATCCCTCTAGGGACATAGAAATCTATCCCTCTAGGGACATAGAAATCCCTCTAGGGACCTAGAAATCCCTCTAGGGACATTGAAATCTATCCCTCTAGGGACCTAGAAATCCCTCTAGGGACATTGAAGTCCCTCTAGGGACCTAGAAATCTCCCTAGGGACATAGAAATCTCTCTAGGGACATAGAAATCCCTCTAGGGACCTAGAAATCCCTCTAGGGACATTGAAATCCCTCTAGGGACCTAGAAATCCCTCTAGGGACCTAGAAATCCCTCTAGGGACATAGAAATCCCTCTAGGGACCTAGAAATCTCTCTAGGGACATAGAAATCTCTCTCTCTAGGGACCTAGAAATCAATCTAGGGACCTAGAAATCCCTCTAGGGACCTAGAAATCCCTCTAGGGACATAGAAATCTCTCTCTCTAGGGACCTAGAAATCCCTCTAGGGACATAGAAATCTCTCTCTCTAGGGACCTAGAAATCCCTCTAGGGACCTAGAAATCCCTCTAGCGACATAGAAATCCCTCTAGCGACATAGAAATCCCTCTAGGGACATAGAAATCCCTCTAGGGACATAGAAATCCCTATAGGGACATAGAAATCCCTCTAGGGACATAGAAATCTATCCCTCTAGGGACATAGAAATCCCTCTAGGGACATAGAAATCCCTCTAGGGACATTGAAATCCCTCTAGGGACATAGAAATCCCTCTAGGGACCTAGAAATCTATCCCTCTAGGGACCTAGAAATCCCTCTAGGGACATTGAAATCCCTCTAGGGACCTAGAAATCTCTCTAGTGACATAGAAATCCCTCTAGGGACATAGAAATCTATCCCTCTAGGGACCTAGAAATCCCTCTAGGGACCTAGAAATCCCTCTAGGGACATAGAAATCCCTCTAGCGACATAGAAATCCCTCTAGGGACATAGAAATCTATCCCTCTAGGGACATAGAAATCCCTCTAGGGACCTAGAAATCCCTCTAGGGACATTGAAATCTATCCCTCTAGGGACCTAGAAATCTATCTAGGGACATTGAAATCCCTCTAGGGACCTAGAAATCTCTCTAGGGACATAGAAATCTCTCTAGGGACATAGAAATCCCTCTAGGGACATAGAAATCTATCCCTCTAGGGACCTAGAAATCCCTCTAGGGACCTAGAAATCCCTCTAGGGACCTAGAAATCCCTCTAGGGACCTAGAAATCCCTCTAGGGACCTAGAAATCCCTCTAGGGACCTAGAAATCCCTCTAGGGACATAGAAATCTCTCTCTCTAGGGACCTAGAAATCCCTCTAGGGACATAGAAATCCCTCTAGGGACATAGAAATCTATCCCTCTAGGGACATAGAAATCCCTCTAGGGACATAGAAATCCCTCTAGGGACATAGAAATCCCTCTAGGGACATAGAAATCCCTCTAGGGACCTAGAAATCTATCCCTCTAGGGACCTAGAAATCCCTCTAGGGACATAGAAATCCCTCTAGGGACCTAGAAATCTATCCCTCTAGGGACCTAGAAATCCCTCTAGGGACATTGAAATCCCTCTAGGGACCTAGAAATCCCTCTAGGGACATTGAAATCCCTCTAGGGACCTAGAAATCTATCCCTCTAGGGACCTAGAAATCCCTCTAGGGACATTGAAATCCCTCTAGGGACCTAGAAATCTATCCCTCTAGGGACCTAGAAATCCCTCTAGCGACATAGAAATCCCTCTAGCGACATAGAAATCCCTCTAGGGACATAGAAATCCCTCTAGGGACCTAGAAATCTATCCCTCTAGGGACCTAGAAATCCCTCTAGGGACATTGAAATCCCTCTAGGGACCTAGAAATCCCTCTAGGGACATTGAAATCCCTCTAGGGACCTAGAAATCTATCCCTCTAGGGACCTAGAAATCCCTCTAGGGACCTAGAAATCTATCCCTCTAGGGACCTAGAAATCTATCCCTCTAGGGACCTAGAAATCCCTCTAGGGACCTAGAAATCCCTCTAGGGACATAGAAATCTCTCTCTCTAGGGACCTAGAAATCCCTCTAGGGACCTAGAAATCCCTCTAGCGACATAGAAATCCCTCTAGCGACATAGAAATCCCTCTAGGGACATAGAAATCTATCGCTCTAGGGACATAGAAATCCCTCTAGGGACCTAGAAATCCCTCTAGGGACATAGAAATCCCTCTAGGGACATAGAAATCTATCCCTCTAGGGACCTAGAAATCCCTCTAGGGACCTAGAAATCCCTCTAGGGACCTAGAAATCCCTCTAGGGACCTAGAAATCCCTCTAGGGACCTAGAAATCCCTCTAGGGACATAGAAATCTCTCTCTCTAGGGACCTAGAAATCCCTCTAGGGACATAGAAATCCCTCTAGGGACATAGAAATCTATCCCTCTAGGGACATAGAAATCCCTCTAGGGACATAGAAATCCCTCTAGGGACATAGAAATCCCTCTTGGGACATAGAAATCCCTCTAGGGACCTAGAAATCTATCCCTCTAGGGACCTAGAAATCCCTCTAGGGACATTGAAATCCCTCTAGGGACCTAGAAATCCCTCTAGGGACATTGAAATCCCTCTAGGGACCTAGAAATCTATCCCTCTAGGGACCTAGAAATCCCTCTAGGGACATTGAAATCCCTCTAGGGACCTAGAAATCTATCCCTCTAGGGACCTAGAAATCCCTCTAGGGACCTAGAAATCCCTCTAGGGACATAGAAATCTCTCTCTCTAGGGACCTAGAAATCCCTCTAGGGACATAGAAATCTCTCTCTCTAGGGACCTAGAAATCCCTCTAGGGACCTAGAAATCCCTCTAGCGACATAGAAATCCCTCTAGCGACATAGAAATCCCTCTAGGGACATAGAAATCTATCGCTCTAGGGACATAGAAATCCCTCTAGGGACCTAGAAATCCCTCTAGGGACATAGAAATCTATCCCTCTAGGGACCTAGAAATCCCTCTAGGGACATAGAAATCCCTCTATGGACATAGAAATCCCTCTAGGGACATATAAATCTATCCCTCTAGGGACATAGAAATCCCTCTAGGGACCTAGAAATCCCTCTAGGGACATAGAAATCCCTCTAGGGACATAGAAATCCCTCTAGGGACATAGAAATCTATCCCTCTAGGGACATAGAAATCCCTCTAGGGACCTAGAAATCCCTCTAGGGACCTAGAAATCCCTCTAGGGACATTGAAATCCCTCTAGGGACCTAGAAATCCCTCTAGGGACATAGAAATCCCTCTAGGGACCTAGAAATCTCTCTAGGGACATAGAAATCCCTCTAGGGACATAGAAATCTATCCCTCTAGGGACCTAGAAATCCCTCTAGGGACCTAGAAATCCCTCTAGGGACCTAGAAATCCCTCTAGGGACATAGAAATCTCTCTCTCTAGGGACCTAGAAATCCCTCTAGGGACATAGAAATCTCTCTCTCTAGGGACCTAGAAATCCCTCTAGGGACCTAGAAATCCCTCTAGCGACATAGAAATCCCTCTAGCGACATAGAAATCCCTCTAGGGACATAGAAATCCCTCTAGGGACATAGAAATACCTATAGGGACATAGAAATCCCTCTAGGGACATATAAATCTATCCCTCTAGGGACATAGAAATCCCTCTAGGGACATAGAAATCCCTCTAGGGACATTGAAATCCCTCTAGGGACATAGAAATCCCTCTAGGGACCTAGAAATCTATCCCTCTAGGGACCTAGAAATCCCTCTAGGGACATTGAAATCCCTCTAGGGACCTAGAAATCTCTCTAGGGACATAGAAATCTCTCTAGGGACATAGAAATCCCTCTAGGGACATAGAAATCTATCCCTCTAGGGACCTAGAAATCCCTCTAGGGACCTAGAAATCCCTCTAGGGACCTAGAAATCCCTCTAGGGACCTAGAAATCCCTCTAGGAACCTAGAAATCCCTCTAGGGACCTAGAAATCCCTCTAGGGACATAGAAATCTCTCTCTCTAGGGACCTAGAAATCAATCTAGGGACCTAGAAATCCCTCTAGGGACCTAGAAATCTCTCTAGGGACATAGAAATCCCTCTAGGGACATAGAAATCTATCCCTCTAGGGACCTAGAAATCCCTCTAGGGACCTAGAAATCCCTCTAGGGACCTAGAAATCCCTCTAGGGACATAGAAATCTCTCTCTCTAGGGACCTAGAAATCCCTCTAGGGACATAGAAATCCCTCTAGGGACCTAGAAATCTATCCCTCTAGGGACATAGAAATCCCTCTAGGGACCTAGAAATCTATCCCTCTAGGGACCTAGAAATCCCTCTAGGGACATTGAAATCCCTCTAGGGACCTAGAAATCTCTCTAGTGACATAGAAATCCCTCTAGGGACATAGAAATCTATCCCTCTAGGGACCTAGAAATCTATCCCTCTAGGGACCTAGAAATCCCTCTAGCGACATAGAAATCCCTCTAGGGACATAGAAATCCCTCTAGGGACCTAGAAATCTATCCCTCTAGGGACCTAGAAATCCCTCTAGGGACATTGAAATCCCTCTAGGGACCTAGAAATCCCTCTAGGGACATTGAAATCCCTCTAGGGACCTAGAAATCTATCCCTCTAGGGACCTAGAAATCCCTCTAGGGACATTGAAATCCCTCTAGGGACCTAGAAATCTATCCCTCTAGGGACCTAGAAATCTATCCCTCTAGGGACCTAGAAATCCCTCTAGGGACCTAGAAATCCCTCTAGGGACATAGAAATCTCTCTCTCTAGGGACCTAGAAATCCCTCTAGGGACCTAGAAATCCCTCTAGCGACATAGAAATCCCTCTAGCGACATAGAAATCCCTCTAGGGACATAGAAATCTCTCTCTCTAGGGACCTAGAAATCCCTCTAGCGACATAGAAATCCCTCTAGCGACATAGAAATCCCTCTAGGGACATAGAAATCTATCGCTCTAGGGACATAGAAATCCCTCTAGGGACCTAGAAATCTCTCTAGTGACATAGAAATCCCTCTAGGGACATAGAAATCTATCACTCTAGGGACCTAGAAATCCCTCTAGGGACCTAGAAATCCCTCTAGGGACATAGAAATCCCTCTAGCGACATAGAAATCCCTCTAGGGACATAGAAATCTATCCCTCTAGGGACATAGAAATCCCTCTAGGGACCTAGAAATCCCTCTAGGGACATTGAAATCTATCCCTCTAGGGACCTAGAAATCTATCTAGGGACATTGAAATCCCTCTAGGGACCTAGAAATCTCTCTAGGGACATAGAAATCTCTCTAGGGACATAGAAATCCCTCTAGGGACATAGAAATCTATCCCTCTAGGGACCTAGAAATCCCTCTAGGGACCTAGAAATCCCTCTAGGGACCTAGAAATCCCTCTAGGGACCTAGAAATCCCTCTAGGGACCTAGAAATCCCTCTAGGGACCTAGAAATCCCTCTAGGGACATAGAAATCTCTCTCTCTAGGGACCTAGAAATCCCTCTAGGGACATAGAAATCCCTCTAGGGACATAGAAATCTGTCCCTCTAGGGACATACAAATCCCTCTAGGGACATAGAAATCCCTCTAGGGACATAGAAATCCCTCTAGGGACATAGAAATCCCTCTAGGGACCTAGAAATCTATCCCTCTAGGGACCTAGAAATCTTTCTAGGGACATAGAAATCCCTCTAGGGACCTAGAAATCTATCCCTCTAGGGACCTAGAAATCCCTCTAGGGACATTGAAATCCCTCTAGGGACCTAGAAATCTATCCCTCTAGGGACCTAGAAATCCCTCTAGCGACATAGAAATCCCTCTAGCGACATAGAAATCCCTCTAGGGACATAGAAATCCCTCTAGGGACCTAGAAATCTATCCCTCTAGGGACCTAGAAATCCCTCTAGGGACCTAGAAATCCCTCTAGGGACATAGAAATCTCTCTCTCTAGGGACCTAGAAATCCCTCTAGGGACCTAGAAATCCCTCTAGCGACATAGAAATCCCTCTAGCGACATAGAAATCCCTCTAGGGACATAGAAATCTATCGCTCTAGGGACATAGAAATCCCTCTAGGGACCTAGAAATCCCTCTAGGGACATAGAAATCCCTCTAGGGACATAGAAATCTATCCCTCTAGGGACCTAGAAATCCCTCTAGGGACCTAGAGATCCCTCTAGGGACCTAGAAATCCCTCTAGGGACCTAGAAATCCCTCTAGGGACCTAGAAATCCCTCTAGGGACCTAGAAATCCCTCTAGGGACCTAGAAATTCCTCTAGGGACATAGAAATCTCTCTCTCTAGGGACCTAGAAATCCCTCTAGGGACATAGAAATCCCTCTAGGGACATAGAAATCTATCCCTCTAGGGACATAGAAATCCCTCTAGGGACATAGAAATCCCTCTAGGGACATAGAAATCCCTCTAGGGACATAGAAATCTATCCCTCTAGGGACATAGAAATCCCTCTAGGGACCTAGAAATCCCTCTAGGGACATTGAAATCTATCCCTCTAGGGACCTAGAAATCCCTCTAGGGACATTGAAGTCCCTCTAGGGACCTAGAAATCTCCCTAGGGACATAGAAATCTCTCTAGGGACATAGAAATCCCTCTAGGGACCTAGAAATCCCTCTAGGGACATTGAAATCCCTCTAGGGACCTAGAAATCCCTCTAGGGACCTAGAAATCCCTCTAGGGACATAGAAATCCCTCTAGGGACCTAGAAATCTCTCTAGGGACATAGAAATCTCTCTCTCTAGGGACCTAGAAATCAATCTAGGGACCTAGAAATCCCTCTAGGGACCTAGAAATCCCTCTAGGGACATAGAAATCTCTCTCTCTAGGGACCTAGAAATCCCTCTAGGGACATAGAAATCTCTCTCTCTAGGGACCTAGAAATCCCTCTAGGGACCTAGAAATCCCTCTAGCGACATAGAAATCCCTCTAGCGACATAGAAATCCCTCTAGGGACATAGAAATCCCTCTAGGGACATAGAAATCCCTATAGGGACATAGAAATCCCTCTAGGGACATAGAAATCTATCCCTCTAGGGACATAGAAATCCCTCTAGGGACATAGAAATCCCTCTAGGGACATTGAAATCCCTCTAGGGACATAGAAATCCCTCTAGGGACCTAGAAATCTATCCCTCTAGGGACCTAGAAATCCCTCTAGGGACATTGAAATCCCTCTAGGGACCTAGAAATCTCTCTAGTGACATAGAAATCCCTCTAGGGACATAGAAATCTATCCCTCTAGGGACCTAGAAATCCCTCTAGGGACCTAGAAATCCCTCTAGGGACATAGAAATCCCTCTAGCGACATAGAAATCCCTCTAGGGACATAGAAATCTATCCCTCTAGGGACATAGAAATCCCTCTAGGGACCTAGAAATCCCTCTAGGGACATTGAAATCTATCCCTCTAGGGACCTAGAAATCTATCTAGGGACATTGAAATCCCTCTAGGGACCTAGAAATCTCTCTAGGGACATAGAAATCTCTCTAGGGACATAGAAATCCCTCTAGGGACATAGAAATCTATCCCTCTAGGGACCTAGAAATCCCTCTAGGGACCTAGAAATCCCTCTAGGGACCTAGAAATCCCTCTAGGGACCTAGAAATCCCTCTAGGGACCTAGAAATCCCTCTAGGGACCTAGAAATCCCTCTAGGGACATAGAAATCTCTCTCTCTAGGGACCTAGAAATCCCTCTAGGGACATAGAAATCCCTCTAGGGACATAGAAATCTATCCCTCTAGGGACATAGAAATCCCTCTAGGGACATAGAAATCCCTCTAGGGACATAGAAATCCCTCTAGGGACATAGAAATCCCTCTAGGGACCTAGAAATCTATCCCTCTAGGGACCTAGAAATCCCTCTAGGGACATAGAAATCCCTCTAGGGACCTAGAAATCTATCCCTCTAGGGACCTAGAAATCCCTCTAGGGACATTGAAATCCCTCTAGGGACCTAGAAATCCCTCTAGGGACATTGAAATCCCTCTAGGGACCTAGAAATCTATCCCTCTAGGGACCTAGAAATCCCTCTAGGGACATTGAAATCCCTCTAGGGACCTAGAAATCTATCCCTCTAGGGACCTAGAAATCCCTCTAGCGACATAGAAATCCCTCTAGCGACATAGAAATCCCTCTAGGGACATAGAAATCCCTCTAGGGACCTAGAAATCTATCCCTCTAGGGACCTAGAAATCCCTCTAGGGACATTGAAATCCCTCTAGGGACCTAGAAATCCCTCTAGGGACATTGAAATCCCTCTAGGGACCTAGAAATCTATCCCTCTAGGGACCTAGAAATCCCTCTAGGGACCTAGAAATCTATCCCTCTAGGGACCTAGAAATCTATCCCTCTAGGGACCTAGAAATCCCTCTAGGGACCTAGAAATCCCTCTAGGGACATAGAAATCTCTCTCTCTAGGGACCTAGAAATCCCTCTAGGGACCTAGAAATCCCTCTAGCGACATAGAAATCCCTCTAGCGACATAGAAATCCCTCTAGGGACATAGAAATCTATCGCTCTAGGGACATAGAAATCCCTCTAGGGACCTAGAAATCCCTCTAGGGACATAGAAATCCCTCTAGGGACATAGAAATCTATCCCTCTAGGGACCTAGAAATCCCTCTAGGGACCTAGAAATCCCTCTAGGGACCTAGAAATCCCTCTAGGGACCTAGAAATCCCTCTAGGGACCTAGAAATCCCTCTAGGGACCTAGAAATCCCTCTAGGGACCTAGAAATCCCTCTAGGGACATAGAAATCCCTCTAGCGACATAGAAATCCCTCTAGGGACATAGAAATCTATCCCTCTAGGGACATAGAAATCCCTCTAGGGACCTAGAAATCCCTCTAGGGACATTGAAATCTATCCCTCTAGGGACCTAGAAATCTATCTAGGGACATTGAAATCCCTCTAGGGACCTAGAAATCTCTCTAGGGACATAGAAATCTCTCTAGGGACATAGAAATCCCTCTAGGGACATAGAAATCTATCCCTCTAGGGACCTAGAAATCCCTCTAGGGACCTAGAAATCCCTCTAGGGACCTAGAAATCCCTCTAGGGACCTAGAAATCCCTCTAGGGACCTAGAAATCCCTCTAGGGACCTAGAAATCCCTCTAGGGACATAGAAATCTCTCTCTCTAGGGACCTAGAAATCCCTCTAGGGACATAGAAATCCCTCTAGGGACATAGAAATCTATCCCTCTAGGGACATAGAAATCCCTCTAGGGACATAGAAATCCCTCTAGGGACATAGAAATCCCTCTAGGGACATAGAAATCCCTCTAGGGACCTAGAAATCTATCCCTCTAGGGACCTAGAAATCCCTCTAGGGACATAGAAATCCCTCTAGGGACCTAGAAATCTATCCCTCTAGGGACCTAGAAATCCCTCTAGGGACATTGAAATCCCTCTAGGGACCTAGAAATCCCTCTAGGGACATTGAAATCCCTCTAGGGACCTAGAAATCTATCCCTCTAGGGACCTAGAAATCCCTCTAGGGACATTGAAATCCCTCTAGGGACCTAGAAATCTATCCCTCTAGGGACCTAGAAATCCCTCTAGCGACATAGAAATCCCTCTAGCGACATAGAAATCCCTCTAGGGACATAGAAATCCCTCTAGGGACCTAGAAATCTATCCCTCTAGGGACCTAGAAATCCCTCTAGGGACATTGAAATCCCTCTAGGGACCTAGAAATCCCTCTAGGGACATTGAAATCCCTCTAGGGACCTAGAAATCTATCCCTCTAGGGACCTAGAAATCCCTCTAGGGACCTAGAAATCTATCCCTCTAGGGACCTAGAAATCTATCCCTCTAGGGACCTAGAAATCCCTCTAGGGACCTAGAAATCCCTCTAGGGACATAGAAATCTCTCTCTCTAGGGACCTAGAAATCCCTCTAGGGACCTAGAAATCCCTCTAGCGACATAGAAATCCCTCTAGCGACATAGAAATCCCTCTAGGGACATAGAAATCTATCGCTCTAGGGACATAGAAATCCCTCTAGGGACCTAGAAATCCCTCTAGGGACATAGAAATCCCTCTAGGGACATAGAAATCTATCCCTCTAGGGACCTAGAAATCCCTCTAGGGACCTAGAAATCCCTCTAGGGACCTAGAAATCCCTCTAGGGACCTAGAAATCCCTCTAGGGACCTAGAAATCCCTCTAGGGACCTAGAAATCCCTCTAGGGACATAGAAATCTCTCTCTCTAGGGACCTAGAAATCCCTCTAGGGACATAGAAATCCCTCTAGGGACATAGAAATCTATCCCTCTAGGGACATAGAAATCCCTCTAGGGACATAGAAATCCCTCTAGGGACATAGAAATCCCTCTTGGGACATAGAAATCCCTCTAGGGACCTAGAAATCTATCCCTCTAGGGACCTAGAAATCCCTCTAGGGACATTGAAATCCCTCTAGGGACCTAGAAATCCCTCTAGGGACATTGAAATCCCTCTAGGGACCTAGAAATCTATCCCTCTAGGGACCTAGAAATCCCTCTAGGGACATTGAAATCCCTCTAGGGACCTAGAAATCTATCCCTCTAGGGACCTAGAAATCCCTCTAGGGACCTAGAAATCCCTCTAGGGACATAGAAATCTCTCTCTCTAGGGACCTAGAAATCCCTCTAGGGACATAGAAATCTCTCTCTCTAGGGACCTAGAAATCCCTCTAGGGACCTAGAAATCCCTCTAGCGACATAGAAATCCCTCTAGCGACATAGAAATCCCTCTAGGGACATAGAAATCTATCGCTCTAGGGACATAGAAATCCCTCTAGGGACCTAGAAATCCCTCTAGGGACATAGAAATCTATCCCTCTAGGGACCTAGAAATCCCTCTAGGGACATAGAAATCCCTCTATGGACATAGAAATCCCTCTAGGGACATATAAATCTATCCCTCTAGGGACATAGAAATCCCTCTAGGGACCTAGAAATCCCTCTAGGGACATAGAAATCCCTCTAGGGACATAGAAATCCCTCTAGGGACATAGAAATCTATCCCTCTAGGGACATAGAAATCCCTCTAGGGACCTAGAAATCCCTCTAGGGACCTAGAAATCCCTCTAGGGACATTGAAATCCCTCTAGGGACCTAGAAATCCCTCTAGGGACATAGAAATCCCTCTAGGGACCTAGAAATCTCTCTAGGGACATAGAAATCCCTCTAGGGACATAGAAATCTATCCCTCTAGGGACCTAGAAATCCCTCTAGGGACCTAGAAATCCCTCTAGGGACCTAGAAATCCCTCTAGGGACATAGAAATCTCTCTCTCTAGGGACCTAGAAATCCCTCTAGGGACATAGAAATCTCTCTCTCTAGGGACCTAGAAATCCCTCTAGGGACCTAGAAATCCCTCTAGCGACATAGAAATCCCTCTAGCGACATAGAAATCCCTCTAGGGACATAGAAATCCCTCTAGGGACATAGAAATACCTATAGGGACATAGAAATCCCTCTAGGGACATATAAATCTATCCCTCTAGGGACATAGAAATCCCTCTAGGGACATAGAAATCCCTCTAGGGACATTGAAATCCCTCTAGGGACATAGAAATCCCTCTAGGGACCTAGAAATCTATCCCTCTAGGGACCTAGAAATCCCTCTAGGGACATTGAAATCCCTCTAGGGACCTAGAAATCTCTCTAGGGACATAGAAATCTCTCTAGGGACATAGAAATCCCTCTAGGGACATAGAAATCTATCCCTCTAGGGACCTAGAAATCCCTCTAGGGACCTAGAAATCCCTCTAGGGACCTAGAAATCCCTCTAGGGACCTAGAAATCCCTCTAGGAACCTAGAAATCCCTCTAGGGACCTAGAAATCCCTCTAGGGACATAGAAATCTCTCTCTCTAGGGACCTAGAAATCAATCTAGGGACCTAGAAATCCCTCTAGGGACCTAGAAATCTCTCTAGGGACATAGAAATCCCTCTAGGGACATAGAAATCTATCCCTCTAGGGACCTAGAAATCCCTCTAGGGACCTAGAAATCCCTCTAGGGACCTAGAAATCCCTCTAGGGACATAGAAATCTCTCTCTCTAGGGACCTAGAAATCCCTCTAGGGACATAGAAATCCCTCTAGGGACCTAGAAATCTATCCCTCTAGGGACATAGAAATCCCTCTAGGGACCTAGAAATCTATCCCTCTAGGGACCTAGAAATCCCTCTAGGGACATTGAAATCCCTCTAGGGACCTAGAAATCTCTCTAGTGACATAGAAATCCCTCTAGGGACATAGAAATCTATCCCTCTAGGGACCTAGAAATCTATCCCTCTAGGGACCTAGAAATCCCTCTAGCGACATAGAAATCCCTCTAGGGACATAGAAATCCCTCTAGGGACCTAGAAATCTATCCCTCTAGGGACCTAGAAATCCCTCTAGGGACATTGAAATCCCTCTAGGGACCTAGAAATCCCTCTAGGGACATTGAAATCCCTCTAGGGACCTAGAAATCTATCCCTCTAGGGACCTAGAAATCCCTCTAGGGACATTGAAATCCCTCTAGGGACCTAGAAATCTATCCCTCTAGGGACCTAGAAATCTATCCCTCTAGGGACCTAGAAATCCCTCTAGGGACCTAGAAATCCCTCTAGGGACATAGAAATCTCTCTCTCTAGGGACCTAGAAATCCCTCTAGGGACCTAGAAATCCCTCTAGCGACATAGAAATCCCTCTAGCGACATAGAAATCCCTCTAGGGACATAGAAATCTCTCTCTCTAGGGACCTAGAAATCCCTCTAGCGACATAGAAATCCCTCTAGCGACATAGAAATCCCTCTAGGGACATAGAAATCTATCGCTCTAGGGACATAGAAATCCCTCTAGGGACCTAGAAATCTCTCTAGTGACATAGAAATCCCTCTAGGGACATAGAAATCTATCACTCTAGGGACCTAGAAATCCCTCTAGGGACCTAGAAATCCCTCTAGGGACATAGAAATCCCTCTAGCGACATAGAAATCCCTCTAGGGACATAGAAATCTATCCCTCTAGGGACATAGAAATCCCTCTAGGGACCTAGAAATCCCTCTAGGGACATTGAAATCTATCCCTCTAGGGACCTAGAAATCTATCTAGGGACATTGAAATCCCTCTAGGGACCTAGAAATCTCTCTAGGGACATAGAAATCTCTCTAGGGACATAGAAATCCCTCTAGGGACATAGAAATCTATCCCTCTAGGGACCTAGAAATCCCTCTAGGGACCTAGAAATCCCTCTAGGGACCTAGAAATCCCTCTAGGGACCTAGAAATCCCTCTAGGGACCTAGAAATCCCTCTAGGGACCTAGAAATCCCTCTAGGGACATAGAAATCTCTCTCTCTAGGGACCTAGAAATCCCTCTAGGGACATAGAAATCCCTCTAGGGACATAGAAATCTGTCCCTCTAGGGACATACAAATCCCTCTAGGGACATAGAAATCCCTCTAGGGACATAGAAATCCCTCTAGGGACATAGAAATCCCTCTAGGGACCTAGAAATCTATCCCTCTAGGGACCTAGAAATCTTTCTAGGGACATAGAAATCCCTCTAGGGACCTAGAAATCTATCCCTCTAGGGACCTAGAAATCCCTCTAGGGACATTGAAATCCCTCTAGGGACCTAGAAATCTATCCCTCTAGGGACCTAGAAATCCCTCTAGCGACATAGAAATCCCTCTAGCGACATAGAAATCCCTCTAGGGACATAGAAATCCCTCTAGGGACCTAGAAATCTATCCCTCTAGGGACCTAGAAATCCCTCTAGGGACCTAGAAATCCCTCTAGGGACATAGAAATCTCTCTCTCTAGGGACCTAGAAATCCCTCTAGGGACCTAGAAATCCCTCTAGCGACATAGAAATCCCTCTAGCGACATAGAAATCCCTCTAGGGACATAGAAATCTATCGCTCTAGGGACATAGAAATCCCTCTAGGGACCTAGAAATCCCTCTAGGGACATAGAAATCCCTCTAGGGACATAGAAATCTATCCCTCTAGGGACCTAGAAATCCCTCTAGGGACCTAGAGATCCCTCTAGGGACCTAGAAATCCCTCTAGGGACCTAGAAATCCCTCTAGGGACCTAGAAATCCCTCTAGGGACCTAGAAATCCCTCTAGGGACCTAGAAATTCCTCTAGGGACATAGAAATCTCTCTCTCTAGGGACCTAGAAATCCCTCTAGGGACATAGAAATCCCTCTAGGGACATAGAAATCTATCCCTCTAGGGACATAGAAATCCCTCTAGGGACATAGAAATCCCTCTAGGGACATAGAAATCCCTCTAGGGACATAGAAATCTATCCCTCTAGGGACATAGAAATCCCTCTAGGGACCTAGAAATCCCTCTAGGGACATTGAAATCTATCCCTCTAGGGACCTAGAAATCCCTCTAGGGACATTGAAGTCCCTCTAGGGACCTAGAAATCTCCCTAGGGACATAGAAATCTCTCTAGGGACATAGAAATCCCTCTAGGGACCTAGAAATCCCTCTAGGGACATTGAAATCCCTCTAGGGACCTAGAAATCCCTCTAGGGACCTAGAAATCCCTCTAGGGACATAGAAATCCCTCTAGGGACCTAGAAATCTCTCTAGGGACATAGAAATCTCTCTCTCTAGGGACCTAGAAATCAATCTAGGGACCTAGAAATCCCTCTAGGGACCTAGAAATCCCTCTAGGGACATAGAAATCTCTCTCTCTAGGGACCTAGAAATCCCTCTAGGGACATAGAAATCTCTCTCTCTAGGGACCTAGAAATCCCTCTAGGGACCTAGAAATCCCTCTAGCGACATAGAAATCCCTCTAGCGACATAGAAATCCCTCTAGGGACATAGAAATCCCTCTAGGGACATAGAAATCCCTATAGGGACATAGAAATCCCTCTAGGGACATAGAAATCTATCCCTCTAGGGACATAGAAATCCCTCTAGGGACATAGAAATCCCTCTAGGGACATTGAAATCCCTCTAGGGACATAGAAATCCCTCTAGGGACCTAGAAATCTATCCCTCTAGGGACCTAGAAATCCCTCTAGGGACATTGAAATCCCTCTAGGGACCTAGAAATCTCTCTAGTGACATAGAAATCCCTCTAGGGACATAGAAATCTATCCCTCTAGGGACCTAGAAATCCCTCTAGGGACCTAGAAATCCCTCTAGGGACATAGAAATCCCTCTAGCGACATAGAAATCCCTCTAGGGACATAGAAATCTATCCCTCTAGGGACATAGAAATCCCTCTAGGGACCTAGAAATCCCTCTAGGGACATTGAAATCTATCCCTCTAGGGACCTAGAAATCTATCTAGGGACATTGAAATCCCTCTAGGGACCTAGAAATCTCTCTAGGGACATAGAAATCTCTCTAGGGACATAGAAATCCCTCTAGGGACATAGAAATCTATCCCTCTAGGGACCTAGAAATCCCTCTAGGGACCTAGAAATCCCTCTAGGGACCTAGAAATCCCTCTAGGGACCTAGAAATCCCTCTAGGGACCTAGAAATCCCTCTAGGGACCTAGAAATCCCTCTAGGGACATAGAAATCTCTCTCTCTAGGGACCTAGAAATCCCTCTAGGGACATAGAAATCCCTCTAGGGACATAGAAATCTATCCCTCTAGGGACATAGAAATCCCTCTAGGGACATAGAAATCCCTCTAGGGACATAGAAATCCCTCTAGGGACATAGAAATCCCTCTAGGGACCTAGAAATCTATCCCTCTAGGGACCTAGAAATCCCTCTAGGGACATAGAAATCCCTCTAGGGACCTAGAAATCTATCCCTCTAGGGACCTAGAAATCCCTCTAGGGACATTGAAATCCCTCTAGGGACCTAGAAATCCCTCTAGGGACATTGAAATCCCTCTAGGGACCTAGAAATCTATCCCTCTAGGGACCTAGAAATCCCTCTAGGGACATTGAAATCCCTCTAGGGACCTAGAAATCTATCCCTCTAGGGACCTAGAAATCCCTCTAGCGACATAGAAATCCCTCTAGCGACATAGAAATCCCTCTAGGGACATAGAAATCCCTCTAGGGACCTAGAAATCTATCCCTCTAGGGACCTAGAAATCCCTCTAGGGACATTGAAATCCCTCTAGGGACCTAGAAATCCCTCTAGGGACATTGAAATCCCTCTAGGGACCTAGAAATCTATCCCTCTAGGGACCTAGAAATCCCTCTAGGGACCTAGAAATCTATCCCTCTAGGGACCTAGAAATCTATCCCTCTAGGGACCTAGAAATCCCTCTAGGGACCTAGAAATCCCTCTAGGGACATAGAAATCTCTCTCTCTAGGGACCTAGAAATCCCTCTAGGGACCTAGAAATCCCTCTAGCGACATAGAAATCCCTCTAGCGACATAGAAATCCCTCTAGGGACATAGAAATCTATCGCTCTAGGGACATAGAAATCCCTCTAGGGACCTAGAAATCCCTCTAGGGACATAGAAATCCCTCTAGGGACATAGAAATCTATCCCTCTAGGGACCTAGAAATCCCTCTAGGGACCTAGAAATCCCTCTAGGGACCTAGAAATCCCTCTAGGGACCTAGAAATCCCTCTAGGGACCTAGAAATCCCTCTAGGGACCTAGAAATCCCTCTAGGGACATAGAAATCTCTCTCTCTAGGGACCTAGAAATCCCTCTAGGGACATAGAAATCCCTCTAGGGACATAGAAATCTATCCCTCTAGGGACATAGAAATCCCTCTAGGGACATAGAAATCCCTCTAGGGACATAGAAATCCCTCTTGGGACATAGAAATCCCTCTAGGGACCTAGAAATCTATCCCTCTAGGGACCTAGAAATCCCTCTAGGGACATTGAAATCCCTCTAGGGACCTAGAAATCCCTCTAGGGACATTGAAATCCCTCTAGGGACCTAGAAATCTATCCCTCTAGGGACCTAGAAATCCCTCTAGGGACATTGAAATCCCTCTAGGGACCTAGAAATCTATCCCTCTAGGGACCTAGAAATCCCTCTAGGGACCTAGAAATCCCTCTAGGGACATAGAAATCTCTCTCTCTAGGGACCTAGAAATCCCTCTAGGGACATAGAAATCTCTCTCTCTAGGGACCTAGAAATCCCTCTAGGGACCTAGAAATCCCTCTAGCGACATAGAAATCCCTCTAGCGACATAGAAATCCCTCTAGGGACATAGAAATCTATCGCTCTAGGGACATAGAAATCCCTCTAGGGACCTAGAAATCCCTCTAGGGACATAGAAATCTATCCCTCTAGGGACCTAGAAATCCCTCTAGGGACATAGAAATCCCTCTATGGACATAGAAATCCCTCTAGGGACATATAAATCTATCCCTCTAGGGACATAGAAATCCCTCTAGGGACCTAGAAATCCCTCTAGGGACATAGAAATCCCTCTAGGGACATAGAAATCCCTCTAGGGACATAAAAATCTATCCCTCTAGGGACATAGAAATCCCTCTAGGGACCTAGAAATCCCTCTAGGGACCTAGAAATCCCTCTAGGGACATTGAAATCCCTCTAGGGACCTAGAAATCCCTCTAGGGACATAGAAATCCCTCTAGGGACCTAGAAATCTCTCTAGGGACATAGAAATCCCTCTAGGGACATAGAAATCTATCCCTCTAGGGACCTAGAAATCCCTCTAGGGACCTAGAAATCCCTCTAGGGACCTAGAAATCCCTCTAGGGACATAGAAATCTCTCTCTCTAGGGACCTAGAAATCCCTCTAGGGACATAGAAATCTCTCTCTCTAGGGACCTAGAAATCCCTCTAGGGACCTAGAAATCCCTCTAGCGACATAGAAATCCCTCTAGCGACATAGAAATCCCTCTAGGGACATAGAAATCCCTCTAGGGACATAGAAATACCTATAGGGACATAGAAATCCCTCTAGGGACATATAAATCTATCCCTCTAGGGACATAGAAATCCCTCTAGGGACATAGAAATCCCTCTAGGGACATTGAAATCCCTCTAGGGACATAGAAATCCCTCTAGGGACCTAGAAATCTATCCCTCTAGGGACCTAGAAATCCCTCTAGGGACATTGAAATCCCTCTAGGGACCTAGAAATCTCTCTAGGGACATAGAAATCTCTCTAGGGACATAGAAATCCCTCTAGGGACATAGAAATCTATCCCTCTAGGGACCTAGAAATCCCTCTAGGGACCTAGAAATCCCTCTAGGGACCTAGAAATCCCTCTAGGGACCTAGAAATCCCTCTAGGAACCTAGAAATCCCTCTAGGGACCTAGAAATCCCTCTAGGGACATAGAAATCTCTCTCTCTAGGGACCTAGAAATCAATCTAGGGACCTAGAAATCCCTCTAGGGACCTAGAAATCTCTCTAGGGACATAGAAATCCCTCTAGGGACATAGAAATCTATCCCTCTAGGGACCTAGAAATCCCTCTAGGGACCTAGAAATCCCTCTAGGGACCTAGAAATCCCTCTAGGGACATAGAAATCTCTCTCTCTAGGGACCTAGAAATCCCTCTAGGGACATAGAAATCCCTCTAGGGACCTAGAAATCTATCCCTCTAGGGACATAGAAATCCCTCTAGGGACCTAGAAATCTATCCCTCTAGGGACCTAGAAATCCCTCTAGGGACATTGAAATCCCTCTAGGGACCTAGAAATCTCTCTAGTGACATAGAAATCCCTCTAGGGACATAGAAATCTATCCCTCTAGGGACCTAGAAATCTATCCCTCTAGGGACCTAGAAATCCCTCTAGCGACATAGAAATCCCTCTAGGGACATAGAAATCCCTCTAGGGACCTAGAAATCTATCCCTCTAGGGACCTAGAAATCCCTCTAGGGACATTGAAATCCCTCTAGGGACCTAGAAATCCCTCTAGGGACATTGAAATCCCTCTAGGGACCTAGAAATCTATCCCTCTAGGGACCTAGAAATCCCTCTAGGGACATTGAAATCCCTCTAGGGACCTAGAAATCTATCCCTCTAGGGACCTAGAAATCTATCCCTCTAGGGACCTAGAAATCCCTCTAGGGACCTAGAAATCCCTCTAGGGACATAGAAATCTCTCTCTCTAGGGACCTAGAAATCCCTCTAGGGACCTAGAAATCCCTCTAGCGACATAGAAATCCCTCTAGCGACATAGAAATCCCTCTAGGGACATAGAAATCTATCGCTCTAGGGACATAGAAATCCCTCTAGGGACCTAGAAATCCCTCTAGGGACATAGAAATCCCTCTAGGAACCTAGAAATCCCTCTAGGGACCTAGAAATCCCTCTAGGAACCTAGAAATCCCTCTAGGGACCTAGAAATCCCTCTAGGGACATAGAAATCTCTCTCTCTAGGGACCTAGAAATCAATCTAGGGACCTAGAAATCCCTCTAGGGACCTAGAAATCTCTCAAGGGACATAGAAATCCCTCTAGGGACATAGAAATCTATCCCTCTAGGGACCTAGAAATCCCTCTAGGGACCTAGAAATCCCTCTAGGGACCTAGAAATCCCTCTAGGGACATAGAAATCCCTCTAGGGACCTAGAAATCTATCCCTCTAGGGACATAGAAATCCCTCTAGGGACCTAGAAATCTATCCCTCTAGGGACCTAGAAATCCCTCTAGGGACATTGAAATCCCTCTAGGGACCTAGAAATCTCTCTAGTGACATAGAAATCCCTCTAGGGACATAGAAATCTATCCCTCTAGGGACCTAGAAATCTATCCCTCTAGGGACCTAGAAATCCCTCTAGCGACATAGAAATCCCTCTAGCGACATAGAAATCCCTCTAGGGACATAGAAATCCCTCTAGGGACCTAGAAATCTATCCCTCTAGGGACCTAGAAATCCCTCTAGGGACATTGAAATCCCTCTAGGGACCTAGAAATCCCTCTAGGGACATTGAAATCCCTCTAGGGACCTAGAAATCTATCCCTCTAGGGACCTAGAAATCCCTCTAGGGACATTGAAATCCCTCTAGGGACCTAGAAATCTATCCCTCTAGGGACCTAGAAATCTATCCCTCTAGGGACCTAGAAATCCCTCTAGGGACCTAGAAATCCCTCTAGGGACATAGAAATCTCTCTCTCTAGGGACCTAGAAATCCCTCTAGGGACCTAGAAATCCCTCTAGCGACATAGAAATCCCTCTAGCGACATAGAAATCCCTCTAGGGACATAGAAATCTATCGCTCTAGGGACATAGAAATCCCTCTAGGGACCTAGAAATCCCTCTAGGGACATAGAAATCCCTCTAGGAATCTAGAAATCCCTCTAGGGACCTAGAAATCCCTCTAGGGACCTAGAAATCCCTCTAGGGACCTAGAAATCCCTCTAGGGACCTAGAAATCCCTCTAGGGACCTAGAAATCCCTCTAGGAACCTAGAAATCCCTCTAGGGACCTAGAAATCCCTCTAGGGACATAGAAATCTCTCTCTCTAGGGACCTAGAAATCAATCTAGGGACCTAGAAATCCCTCTAGGGACCTAGAAATCTCTCTAGGGACATAGAAATCCCTCTAGGGACATAGCAATCTATCCCTCTAGGGACCTAGAAATCCCTCTAGGGACCTAGAAATCCCTCTAGGGACCTAGAAATCCCTCTAGGGACATAGAAATCTCTCTCTCTAGGGACCTAGAAATCCCTCTAGGGACATAGAAATCCCTCTAGGGACCTAGAAATCTATCCCTCTAGGGACCTAGAAATCCCTCTAGGGACATTGAAATCCCTCTAGGGACCTAGAAATCTCTCTAGTGACATAGAAATCCCTCTAGGGACATAGAAATCTATCCCTCTAGGGACCTAGAAATCCCTCTAGGGACCTAGAAATCCCTCTAGGGACCTAGAAATCCCTCTAGGGACATAGAAATCCCTCTAGCGACATAGAAATCCCTCTAGGGACATAGAAATCTATCCCTCTAGGGACATAGAAATCCCTCTAGGGACCTAGAAATCCCTCTAGGGACATTGAAATCTATCCCTCTAGGGACCTAGAAATCCCTCTAGGGACATTGAAGTCCCTCTAGGGACCTAGAAATCTCTCTAGGGACATAGAAATCTCTCTAGGGACATAGAAATCCCTCTAGGGACCTAGAAATCCCTCTAGGGACATTGAAATCCCTCTAGGGACCTAGAAATCCCTCTAGGGACCTAGAAATCCCTCTAGGGACATAGAAATCCCTCTAGGGACCTAGAAATCTCTCTAGGGACATAGAAATCCCTCTAGGGACATAGAAATCTATCCCTCTAGGGACCTAGAAATCCCTCTAGGGACCTAGAAATCCCTCTAGGGACATAGAAATCTCTCTCTCTAGGGACCTAGAAATCCCTCTAGGGACATAGAAATCTCTCTCTCTAGGGACCTAGAAATCCCTCTAGGGACCTAGAAATCCCTCTAGCGACATAGAAATCCCTCTAGCGACATAGAAATCCCTCTAGGGACATAGAAATCCCTCTAGGGACATAGAAATCCCTATAGGGACATAGAAATCCCTCTAGGGACATAGAAATCTATCCCTCTAGGGACATAGAAATCCCTCTAGGGACATAGAAATCCCTCTAGGGACATTGAAATCCCTCTAGGGACATAGAAATCCCTCTAGGGACCTAGAAATCTATCCCTCTAGGGACCTAGAAATCCCTCTAGGGACATTGAAATCCCTCTAGGGACCTAGAAATCTCTCTAGTGACATAGAAATCCCTCTAGGGACATAGAAATCTATCCCTCTAGGGACCTAGAAATCCCTCTAGGGACCTAGAAATCCCTCTAGGGACATAGAAATCCCCCTAGCGACATAGAAATCCCTCTAGGGACATAGAAATCTATCCCTCTAGGGACATAGAAATCCCTCTAGGGACCTAGAAATCCCTCTAGGGACATTGAAATCTATCCCTCTAGGGACCTAGAAATCTATCTAGGGACATTGAAATCCCTCTAGGGACCTAGAAATCTCTCTAGGGACATAGAAATCTCTTTAGGGACATAGAAATCCCTCTAGGGACATAGAAATCTATCCCTCTAGGGACCTAGAAATCCCTCTAGGGACCTGGAAATCCCTCTAGGGACCTAGAAATCCCTCTAGGGACCTAGAAATCCCTCTAGGGACCTAGAAATCCCTCTAGGGACCTAGAAATCCCTCTAGGGACATAGAAATCTCTCTCTCTAGGGACCTAGAAATCCCTCTAGGGACATAGAAATCCCTCTAGGGACATAGAAATCTATCCCTCTAGGGACATAGAAATCCCTCTAGGGACATAGAAATCCCTCTAGGGACATAGAAATCCCTCTAGGGACATAGAAATCCCTCTAGGGACCTAGAAATCTATCCCTCTAGGGACCTAGAAATCCCTCTAGGGACATAGAAATCCCTCTAGGGACCTAGAAATCTATCCCTCTAGGGACCTAGAAATCCCTCTAGGGACATTGAAATCCCTCTAGGGACCTAGAAATCCCTCTAGGGACATTGAAATCCCTCTAGGGACCTAGAAATCTATCCCTCTAGGGACCTAGAAATCCCTCTAGGGACATTGAAATCCCTCTAGGGACCTAGAAATCTATCCCTCTAGGGACCTAGAAATCCCTCTAGGGACATAGAAATCTCTCTCTCTAGGGACCTAGAAATCCCTCTAGGGACATAGAAATCTCTCTCTCTAGGGACCTAGAAATCCCTCTAGGGACCTAGAAATCCCTCTAGCGACATAGAAATCCCTCTAGCGACATAGAAATCCCTCTAGGGACATAGAAATCCCTCTAGGGACATAGAAATACCTATAGGGACATAGAAATCCCTCTAGGGACATAGAAATCTATCCCTCTAGGGACATAGAAATCCCTCTAGGGACATAGAAATCCCTCTAGGGACCTAGAAATCTCTCTAGGGACATAGAAATCCCTCTAGGGACATAGAAATCTATCCCTCTAGGGACCTAGAAATCCCTCTAGGGACCTAGAAATCCCTCTAGGGACCTAGAAATCCCTCTAGGGACATAGAAATCTCTCTCTCTAGGGACCTAGAAATCCCTCTAGGGACATAGAAATCCCTCTAGGGACCTAGAAATCTATCCCTCTAGGGACATAGAAATCCCTCTAGGGACCTAGAAATCTATCCCTCTAGGGACCTAGAAATCCCTCTAGGGACATTGAAATCCCTCTAGGGACCTAGAAATCTCTCTAGTGACATAGAAATCCCTCTAGGGACATAGAAATCTATCCCTCTAGGGACCTAGAAATCTATCCCTCTAGGGACCTAGAAATCCCTCTAGCGACATAGAAATCCCTCTAGGGACATAGAAATCCCTCTAGGGACCTAGAAATCTATCCCTCTAGGGACCTAGAAATCCCTCTAGGGACATTGAAATCCCTCTAGGGACCTAGAAATCCCTCTAGGGACATTGAAATCCCTCTAGGGACCTAGAAATCTATCCCTCTAGGGACCTAGAAATCCCTCTAGGGACATTGAAATCCCTCTAGGGACCTAGAAATCTATCCCTCTAGGGACCTAGAAATCTATCCCTCTAGGGACCTAGAAATCCCTCTAGGGACCTAGAAATCCCTCTAGGGACATAGAAATCTCTCTCTCTAGGGACCTAGAAATCCCTCTAGGGACCTAGAAATCCCTCTAGCGACATAGAAATCCCTCTAGCGACATAGAAATCCCTCTAGGGACATAGAAATCTATCGCTCTAGGGACATAGAAATCCCTCTAGGGACCTAGAAATCCCTCTAGGGACATAGAAATCCCTCTAGGAACCTAGAAATCCCTCTAGGGACCTAGAAATCCCTCTAGGAACCTAGAAATCCCTCTAGGGACCTAGAAATCCCTCTAGGGACATAGAAATCTCTCTCTCTAGGGACCTAGAAATCAATCTAGGGACCTAGAAATCCCTCTAGGGACCTAGAAATCTCTCTAGGGACATAGAAATCCCTCTAGGGACATAGAAATCTATCCCTCTAGGGACCTAGAAATCCCTCTAGGGACCTAGAAATCCCTCTAGGGACCTAGAAATCCCTCTAGGGACATAGAAATCTCTCTCTCTAGGGACCTAGAAATCCCTCTAGGGACATAGAAATCCCTCTAGGGACCTAGAAATCTATCCCTCTAGGGACATAGAAATCCCTCTAGGGACCTAGAAATCTATCCCTCTAGGGACCTAGAAATCCCTCTAGGGACATTGAAATCCCTCTAGGGACCTAGAAATCTCTCTAGTGACATAGAAATCCCTCTAGGGACATAGAAATCTATCCCTCTAGGGACCTAGAAATCTATCCCTCTAGGGACCTAGAAATCCCTCTAGCGACATAGAAATCCCTCTAGCGACATAGAAATCCCTCTAGGGACATAGAAATCCCTCTAGGGACCTAGAAATCTATCCCTCTAGGGACCTAGAAATCCCTCTAGGGACATTGAAATCCCTCTAGGGACCTAGAAATCCCTCTAGGGACATTGAAATCCCTCTAGGGACCTAGAAATCTATCCCTCTAGGGACCTAGAAATCCCTCTAGGGACATTGAAATCCCTCTAGGGACCTAGAAATCTATCCCTCTAGGGACCTAGAAATCTATCCCTCTAGGGACCTAGAAATCCCTCTAGGGACCTAGAAATCCCTCTAGGGACATAGAAATCTCTCTCTCTAGGGACCTAGAAATCCCTCTAGGGACCTAGAAATCCCTCTAGCGACATAGAAATCCCTCTAGCGACATAGAAATCCCTCTAGGGACATAGAAATCTATCGCTCTAGGGACATAGAAATCCCTCTAGGGACCTAGAAATCCCTCTAGGGACATAGAAATCCCTCTAGGAACCTAGAAATCCCTCTAGGGACCTAGAAATCCCTCTAGGGACCTAGAAATCCCTCTAGGGACCTAGAAATCCCTCTAGGGACCTAGAAATCCCTCTAGGGACCTAGAAATCCCTCTAGGAACCTAGAAATCCCTCTAGGGACCTAGAAATCCCTCTAGGGACATAGAAATCTCTCTCTCTAGGGACCTAGAAATCAATCTAGGGACCTAGAAATCCCTCTAGGGACCTAGAAATCTCTCTAGGGACATTGAAATCCCTCTAGGGACCTAGAAATCCCTCTAGGGACATTGAAATCCCTCTAGGGACCTAGAAATCTCTCTAGTGACATAGGAATCCTTCTAGGGACATAGAAATCTATCCCTCTAGGGACCTAGAAATCCCTCTAGGGACCTAGAAATCCCTCTAGGGACATAGAAATCCCTCTAGCGACATAGAAATCCCTCTAGGGACATAGAAATCTATCCCTCTAGGGACATAGAAATCCCTCTAGGGACCTAGAAATCCCTCTAGGGACATTGAAATCTATCCCTCTAGGGACCTAGAAATCCCTCTAGGGACATTGAAGTCCCTCTAGGGACCTAGAAATCTCTTTAGTGACATAGAAATCCCTCTAGGGACATAGAAATCTATCCCTCTAGGGACCTAGAAATCCCTCTAGGGACCTAGAAATCCCTCTAGGGACATAGAAATCCCTCTAGGGACCTAGAAATCTCTCTAGGGACATAGAAATCCCTCTAGGGACATAGAAATCTATCCCTCTAGGGACCTAGAAATCCCTCTAGGGACCTAGAAATCCCTCTAGGGACCTAGAAATCCCTCTAGGGACATAGAAATCTCTCTCTCTAGGGACCTAGAAATCCCTCTAGGGACATAGAAATCCCTCTAGGGACCTAGAAATCTATCCCTCTAGGGACCTAGAAATCCCTCTAGGGACATTGAAATCCCTCTAGGGACCTAGAAATCTCTCTAGTGACATAGAAATCCCTCTAGGGACATAGAAATCTATCCCTCTAGGGACCTAGAAATCCCTCTAGGGACCTAGAAATCCCTCTAGGGACATAGAAATCCCTCTAGCGACATAGAAATCCCTCTAGGGACATAGAAATCTATCCCTCTAGGGACATAGAAATCCCTCTAGGGACCTAGAAATCCCTCTAGGGACATTGAAATCTATCCCTCTAGGGACCTAGAAATCCCTCTAGGGACATTGAAGTCCCTCTAGGGACCTAGAAATCTCTTTAGTGACATAGAAATCCCTCTAGGGACATAGAAATCTATCCCTCTAGGGACCTAGAAATCCCTCTAGGGACCTAGAAATCCCTCTAGGGACATAGAAATCCCTCTAGGGACCTAGAAATCTCTCTAGGGACATAGAAATCCCTCTAGGGACATAGAAATCTATCCCTCTAGGGACCTAGAAATCCCTCTAGGGACCTAGAAATCCCTCTAGGGACATAGAAATCTCTCTCTCTAGGGACCTAGAAATCCCTCTAGGGACATAGAAATCTCTCTCTCTAGGGACCTAGAAATCCCTCTAGGGACCTAGAAATCCCTCTAGCGACATAGAAATCCCTCTAGCGACATAGAAATCCCTCTAGGGACATAGAAATCCCTCTAGGGACATAGAAATCCCTATAGGGACATAGAAATCCCTCTAGGGACATAGAAATCTATCCCTCTAGGGACATAGAAATCCCTCTAGGGACATAGAAATCCCTCTAGGGACATTGAAATCCCTCTAGGGACATAGAAATCCCTCTAGGAACCTAGAAATCTATCCCTCTAGGGACCTAGAAATCCCTCTAGGGACATTGAAATCCCTCTAGGGACCTAGAAATCTCTCTAGTGACATAGAAATCCCTCTAGGGACATTGAAATCTATCCCTCTAGGGACCTAGAAATCTATCTAGGGACATTGAAATCCCTCTAGGGACCTAGAAATCTCTCTAGGGACATAGAAATCTCTCTAGGGACATAGAAATCCCTCTAGGGACATAGAAATCTATCCCTCTAGGGACCTAGAAATCCCTCTAGGGACCTAGAAATCCCTCTAGGGACCTAGAAATCCCTCTAGGGACCTAGAAATCCCTCTAGGGACCTAGAAATCCCTCTAGGGACATAGAAATCTCTCTCTCTAGGGACCTAGAAATCCCTCTAGGGACATAGAAATCCCTCTAGGGACATAGAAATCTATCCCTCTAGGGACATAGAAATCCCTCTAGGGACATAGAAATCCCTCTAGGGACATAGAAATCCCTCTAGGGACATAGAAATCCCTCTAGGGACCTAGAAATCTATCCCTCTAGGGACCTAGAAATCCCTCTAGGGACATAGAAATCCCTCTAGGGACCTAGAAATCTATCCCTCTAGGGACCTAGAAATCCCTCTAGGGACATTGAAATCCCTCTAGGGACCTAGAAATCCCTCTAGGGACATTGAAATCCCTCTAGGGACCTAGAAATCTATCCCTCTAGGGACCTAGAAATCCCTCTAGGGACATTGAAATCCCTCTAGGGACCTAGAAATCTATCCCTCTAGGGACCTAGAAATCCCTCTAGCGACATAGAAATCCCTCTAGCGACATAGAAATCCCTCTAGGGACATAGAAATCCCTCTAGGGACCTAGAAATCTATCCCTCTAGGGACCTAGAAATCCCTCTAGGGACATTGAAATCCCTCTAGGGACCTAGAAATCCCTCTAGGGACCTAGAAATCCCTCTAGGGACCTAGAAATCCCTCTAGGGACCTAGAAATCCCTCTAGGAACCTAGAAATCCCTCTAGGGACCTAGAAATCCCTCTAGGGACATAGAAATCTCTCTCTCTAGGGACCTAGAAATCAATCTAGGGACCTAGAAATCCCTCTAGGGACCTAGAAATCCCTCTAGCGACATAGAAATCCCTCTAGCGACATAGAAATCTATCGCTCTAGGGACATAGAAATCCCTCTAGGGACCTAGAAATCCCTCTAGGGACCTAGAAATCCCTCTAGGGACCTAGAAATCCCTCTAGGAACCTAGAAATCCCTCTAGGGACCTAGAAATCCCTCTAGGGACATAGAAATCTCTCTCTCTAGGGACCTAGAAATCAATCTAGGGACCTAGAAATCCCTCTAGGGACCTAGAAATCTCTCTAGGGACATAGAAATCCCTCTAGGGACATAGAAATCTATCCCTCTAGGGACCTAGAATTCCCTCTAGGGACCTAGAAATCCCTCTAGGGACCTAGAAATCCCTCTAGGGACATAGAAATCTCTCTCTCTAGGGACCTAGAAATCCCTCTAGGGACATAGAAATCCCTCTAGGGACCTAGAAATCTATCCCTCTAGGGACATAGAAATCCCTCTAGGGACCTAGAAATCTATCCCTCTAGGGACCTAGAAATCCCTCTAGGGACATTGAAATCCCTCTAGGGACCTAGAAATCTCTTTAGTGACATAGAAATCCCTCTAGGGACATAGAAATCTATCCCTCTAGGGACCTAGAAATCCCTCTAGGGACCTAGAAATCCCTCTAGGGACATAGAAATCCCTCTAGCGACATAGAAATCCCTCTAGGGACATAGAAATCTATCCCTCTAGGGACATAGAAATCCCTCTAGGGACCTAGAAATCCCTCTAGGGACATTGAAATCTATCCCTCTAGGGACCTAGAAATCCCTCTAGGGACATTGAAGTCCCTCTAGGGACCTAGAAATCTCTCTAGGGACATAGAAATCTCTCTAGGGACATTGAAATCCCTCTAGGGACCTAGAAATCCCTCTAGGGACCTAGAAATCCCTCTAGGGACATAGAAATCCCTCTAGGGACCTAGAAATCTCTCTAGGGACATAGAAATCCCTCTAGGGACATAGAAATCTATCCCTCTAGGGACCTAGAAATCCCTCTAGGGACCTAGAAATCCCTCTAGGGACATAGAAATCTCTCTCTCTAGGGACCTAGAAATCCCTCTAGGGACATAGAAATCTCTCTCTCTAGGGACCTAGAAATCCCTCTAGGGACCTAGAAATCCCTCTAGCGACATAGAAATCCCTCTAGCGACATAGAAATCCCTCTAGGGACATAGAAATCCCTCTAGGGACATAGAAATCCCTATAGGGACATAGAAATCCCTCTAGGGACATAGAAATCTATCCCTCTAGGGACATAGAAATCCCTCTAGGGACATAGAAATCCCTCTAGGGACATTGAAATCCCTCTAGGGACATAGAAATCCCTCTAGGGACCTAGAAATCTATCCCTCTAGGGACCTACAAATCCCTCTAGGGACATTGAAATCCCTCTAGGGACCTAGAAATCTCTCTAGTGACATAGAAATCCCTCTAGGGACATAGAAATCTATCCCTCTAGGGACCTAGAAATCCCTCTAGGGACCTAGAAATCCCTCTAGGGACATAGAAATCCCTCTAGCGACATAGAAATCCCTCTAGGGACATAGAAATCTATCCCTCTAGGGACATAGAAATCCCTCTAGGGACCTAGAAATCACTCTAGGGACATTGAAATCTATCCCTCTAGGGACCTAGAAATCTATCTAGGGAAATTGAAATCCCTCTAGGGACCTAGAAATCTCTCTAGGGACATAGAAATCTCTCTAGGGACATAGAAATCCCTCTAGGGACATAGAAATCTATCCCTCTAGGGACCTAGAAATCCCTCTAGGGACCTAGAAATCCCTCTAGGGACCTAGAAATCCCTCTAGGGACCTAGAAATCCCTCTAGGGACCTAGAAATCTCTCTAGGGACCTAGAAATCCCTCTAGGGACATAGAAATCTCTCTCTCTAGGGACCTAGAAATCCCTCTAGGGACATAGAAATCCCTCTAGGGACATAGAAATCTATCCCTCTAGGGACATAGAAATCCCTCTAGGGACATAGAAATCCCTCTAGGGACATAGAAATCCCTCTAGGGACATAGAAATCCCTCTAGGGACCTAGAAATCTATCCCTCTAGGGACCTAGAAATCTTTCTAGGGACATAGAAATCCCTCTAGGGACCTAGAAATCTATCCCTCTAGGGACCTAGAAATCCCTCTAGGGACATTGAAATCCCTCTAGGGACCTAGAAATCTATCCCTCTAGGGACCTAGAAATCCCTCTAGCGACATAGAAATCCCTCTAGCGACATAGAAATCCCTCTAGGGACATAGAAATCCCTCTAGGGACCTAGAAATCTATCCCTCTAGGGACCTAGAAATCCCTCTAGGGACATTGAAATCCTTCTAGGGATCTAGAAATCCCTCTAGGGACCTAGAAATCTATCCCTCTAGGGACCTAGAAATCCCTCTAGGGACATTGAAATCCCTCTAGGGACCTAGAAATCTATCCCTCTAGGGACCTAGAAATCTATCCCTCTAGGGACCTAGAAATCCCACTAGGGACCTAGAAATCCCTCTAGGGACATAGAAATCTCTCTCTCTCTCTAGGGACCTAGAAATCCCTCTAGCGACATAGAAATCCCTCTAGCGACATAGAAATCCCTCTAGGGACATAGAAATCTATCGCTCTAGGGACATAGAAATCCCTCTAGGGACCTAGAAATCCCTCTAGGGACATAGAAATCCCTCTAGGGACATTGAAATCCCTCTAGGGACCTAGAAATCTATCCCTCTAGGGACCTAGAAATCCCTCTAGGGACATTGAAATCCCTCTAGGGACCTAGAAATCTATCCCTCTAGGGACCTAGAAATCCCTCTAGGGACATTGAAATCCCTCTAGGGACATAGAAATCTATCCCTCTAGGGACATAGAAATCCCTCTAGGGACCTAGAAATCCCTCTAGGGACATTGAAATCTATCCCTCTAGGGACATTGAAGTCCCTCTAGGGACCTAGAAATCTCTCTAGGGACATAGAAATCTCTCTAGGGACATAGAAATCCCTCTAGGGACCTAGAAATCCCTCTAGGAACATTGAAATCCCTCTAGGGACCTAGAAATCCCTCTAGGGACCTAGAAATCCCTCTAGGGACATAGAAATCCCTCTAGGGACCTAGAAATCTCTCTAGGGACATAGAAATCCCTCTAGGGACATAGAAATCTATCCCTCTAGGGACCTAGAAATCCCTCTAGGGACATAGAAATCTCTCTCTCTAGGGACCTAGAAATCCCTCTAGGGACATAGAAATCTCTCTCTCTAGGGACCTAGAAATCCCTCTAGGGACCTAGAAATCCCTCTAGCGACATAGAAATCTATCCCTCTAGGGACCTAGAAATCCCTCTAGGGACCTAGAAATCCCTCTAGGGACATAGAAATCCCTCTAGCGACATAGAAATCCCTCTAGGGACATAGAAATCTATCCCTCTAGGGACATAGAAATCCCTCTAGGGACCTAGAAATCCCTCTAGGGACATTGAAATCTATCCCTCTAGGGACCTAGAAATCTATCTAGGGACATTGAAATCCCTCTAGGGACCTAGAAATCTCTCTAGGGACATAGAAATCTCTCTAGGGACATAGAAATCCCTCTAGGGACATAGAAATCTATCCCTCTAGGGACCTAGAAATCCCTCTAGGGACCTAGAAATCCCTCTAGGGACCTAGAAATCCCTCTAGGGACCTAGAAATCCCTCTAGGGACATAGAAATCCCTCTAGCGACATAGAAATCCCTCTAGGGACATAGAAATCTATCCCTCTAGGGACATAGAAATCCCTCTAGGGACCTAGAAATCCCTCTAGGGACATTGAAATCTATCCCTCTAGGGACCTAGAAATCTATCTAGGGACATTGAAATCCCTCTAGGGACCTAGAAATCTCTCTAGGGACATAGAAATCTCTCTAGGGACATAGAAATCCCTCTAGGGACATAGAAATCTATCCCTCTAGGGACCTAGAAATCCCTCTAGGGACCTAGAAATCCCTCTAGGGACCTAGAAATCCCTCTAGGGACCTAGAAATCCCTCTAGGGACCTAGAAATCCCTCTAGGGACCTAGAAATCCCTCTAGGGACCTAGAAATCCCTCTAGGGACATAGAAATCTCTCTCTCTAGGGACCTAGAAATCCCTCTAGGGACATAGAAATCCCTCTAGGGACATAGAAATCTATCCCTCTAGGGACATAGAAATCCCTCTAGGGACATAGAAATCTATCCCTCTAGGGACATAGAAATCCCTCTAGGGACATAGAAATCCCTCTAGGGACCTAGAAATCTATCCCTCTAGGGACCTAGAAATCCCTCTAGGGACATAGAAATCCCTCTAGGGACCTAGAAATCTATCCCTCTAGGGACCTAGAAATCCCTCTAGGGACATTGAAATCCCTCTAGGGACCTAGAAATCCCTCTAGGGACATTGAAATCCCTCTAGGGACCTAAAAATCTATCCCTCTAGGGACCTAGAAATCCCTCTAGGGACATTGAAATCCCTCTAGGGACCTAGAAATCTATCCCTCTAGGGACCTAGAAATCCCTCTAGCGACATAGAAATCCCTCTAGCGACATAGAAATCCCTCTAGGGACATAGAAATCCCTCTAGGGACCTAGAAATCTATCCCTCTAGGGACCTAGAAATCCCTCTAGGGACATTGAAATCCCTCTAGGGACCTAGAAATCCCTCTAGGGACATTGAAATCCCTCTAGGGACCTAGAAATCTATCCCTCTAGGGACCTAGAAATCCCTCTAGGGACATTGAAATCCCTCTAAGGACCTAGAAATCCCTCTAGGGACATTGAAATCCCTCTAGGGACCTAGAAATCTATCCCTCTAGGGACCTAGAAATCCCTCTAGGGACCTAGAAATCCCTCTAGGGACATAGAAATCTCTCTCTCTAGGGACCTAGAAATCCCTCTAGGGACATAGAAATCTCTCTCTCTAGGGACCTAGAAATCCCTCTAGGGACCTAGAAATCCCTCTAGCGACATAGAAATCCCTCTAGCGACATAGAAATCCCTCTAGGGACATAGAAATCTCTCTCTCTAGGGACCTAGAAATCCCTCTAGGGACATAGAAATCTCTCTCTCTAGGGACCTAGAAATCCCTCTAGGGACCTAGAAATCCCTCTAGCGACATAGAAATCCCTCTAGCGACATAGAAATCCCTCTAGGGACATAGAAATCTCTCTCTCTAGGGACCTAGAAATCCCTCTAGGGACATAGAAATCTCTCTCTCTAGGGACCTAGAAATCCCTCTAGGGACCTAGAAATCCCTCTAGCGACATAGAAATCTATCCCTCTAGGGACCTAGAAATCCCTCTAGGGACCTAGAAATCCCTCTAGGGACATAGAAATCCCTCTAGCGACATAGAAATCCCTCTAGGGACATAGAAATCTATCCCTCTAGGGACATAGAAATCCCTCTAGGGACCTAGAAATCCCTCTAGGGACATTGAAATCTATCCCTCTAGGGACCTAGAAATCTATCTAGGGACATTGAAATCCCTCTAGGGACATTGAAATCCCTCTAAGGACCTAGAAATCCCTCTAGGGACATTGAAATCCCTCTAGGGACCTAGAAATCTATCCCTCTAGGGACCTAGAAATCCCTCTAGGGACATTGAAATCCCTCTAGGGACCTAGAAATCTATCCCTCTAGGGACCTAGAAATCTATCCCTCTAGGGACCTAGAAATCCCTCTAGGGACCTAGAAATCTTTCTAGGGACATAGAAATCCCTCTAGGGACCTAGAAATCTATCCCTCTAGGGACCTAGAAATCCCTCTAGGGACATTGAAATCCCTCTAGGGACCTAGAAATCTATCCCTCTAGGGACCTAGAAATCCCTCTAGCGACATAGAAATCCCTCTAGCGACATAGAAATCCCTCTAGGGACATAGAAATCCCTCTAGGGACCTAGAAATCTATCCCTCTAGGGACCTAGAAATCCCTCTAGGGACATTGAAATCCTTCTAGGGATCTAGAAATCCCTCTAGGGACCTAGAAATCTATCCCTCTAGGGACCTAGAAATCCCTCTAGGGACATTGAAATCCCTCTAGGGACCTAGAAATCTATCCCTCTAGGGACCTAGAAATCTATCCCTCTAGGGACCTAGAAATCCCACTAGGGACCTAGAAATCCCTCTAGGGACATAGAAATCTCTCTCTCTCTCTAGGGACCTAGAAATCCCTCTAGCGACATAGAAATCCCTCTAGCGACATAGAAATCCCTCTAGGGACATAGAAATCTATCGCTCTAGGGACATAGAAATCCCTCTAGGGACCTAGAAATCCCTCTAGGGACATAGAAATCCCTCTAGGGACATTGAAATCCCTCTAGGGACCTAGAAATCTATCCCTCTAGGGACCTAGAAATCCCTCTAGGGACATTGAAATCCCTCTAGGGACCTAGAAATCTATCCCTCTAGGGACCTAGAAATCCCTCTAGGGACATTGAAATCCCTCTAGGGACATAGAAATCTATCCCTCTAGGGACATAGAAATCCCTCTAGGGACCTAGAAATCCCTCTAGGGACATTGAAATCTATCCCTCTAGGGACATTGAAGTCCCTCTAGGGACCTAGAAATCTCTCTAGGGACATAGAAATCTCTCTAGGGACATAGAAATCCCTCTAGGGACCTAGAAATCCCTCTAGGAACATTGAAATCCCTCTAGGGACCTAGAAATCCCTCTAGGGACCTAGAAATCCCTCTAGGGACATAGAAATCCCTCTAGGGACCTAGAAATCTCTCTAGGGACATAGAAATCCCTCTAGGGACATAGAAATCTATCCCTCTAGGGACCTAGAAATCCCTCTAGGGACATAGAAATCTCTCTCTCTAGGGACCTAGAAATCCCTCTAGGGACATAGAAATCTCTCTCTCTAGGGACCTAGAAATCCCTCTAGGGACCTAGAAATCCCTCTAGCGACATAGAAATCTATCCCTCTAGGGACCTAGAAATCCCTCTAGGGACCTAGAAATCCCTCTAGGGACATAGAAATCCCTCTAGCGACATAGAAATCCCTCTAGGGACATAGAAATCTATCCCTCTAGGGACATAGAAATCCCTCTAGGGACCTAGAAATCCCTCTAGGGACATTGAAATCTATCCCTCTAGGGACCTAGAAATCTATCTAGGGACATTGAAATCCCTCTAGGGACCTAGAAATCTCTCTAGGGACATAGAAATCTCTCTAGGGACATAGAAATCCCTCTAGGGACATAGAAATCTATCCCTCTAGGGACCTAGAAATCCCTCTAGGGACCTAGAAATCCCTCTAGGGACCTAGAAATCCCTCTAGGGACCTAGAAATCCCTCTAGGGACATAGAAATCCCTCTAGCGACATAGAAATCCCTCTAGGGACATAGAAATCTATCCCTCTAGGGACATAGAAATCCCTCTAGGGACCTAGAAATCCCTCTAGGGACATTGAAATCTATCCCTCTAGGGACCTAGAAATCTATCTAGGGACATTGAAATCCCTCTAGGGACCTAGAAATCTCTCTAGGGACATAGAAATCTCTCTAGGGACATAGAAATCCCTCTAGGGACATAGAAATCTATCCCTCTAGGGACCTAGAAATCCCTCTAGGGACCTAGAAATCCCTCTAGGGACCTAGAAATCCCTCTAGGGACCTAGAAATCCCTCTAGGGACCTAGAAATCCCTCTAGGGACCTAGAAATCCCTCTAGGGACCTAGAAATCCCTCTAGGGACATAGAAATCTCTCTCTCTAGGGACCTAGAAATCCCTCTAGGGACATAGAAATCCCTCTAGGGACATAGAAATCTATCCCTCTAGGGACATAGAAATCCCTCTAGGGACATAGAAATCTATCCCTCTAGGGACATAGAAATCCCTCTAGGGACATAGAAATCCCTCTAGGGACCTAGAAATCTATCCCTCTAGGGACCTAGAAATCCCTCTAGGGACATAGAAATCCCTCTAGGGACCTAGAAATCTATCCCTCTAGGGACCTAGAAATCCCTCTAGGGACATTGAAATCCCTCTAGGGACCTAGAAATCCCTCTAGGGACATTGAAATCCCTCTAGGGACCTAAAAATCTATCCCTCTAGGGACCTAGAAATCCCTCTAGGGACATTGAAATCCCTCTAGGGACCTAGAAATCTATCCCTCTAGGGACCTAGAAATCCCTCTAGCGACATAGAAATCCCTCTAGCGACATAGAAATCCCTCTAGGGACATAGAAATCCCTCTAGGGACCTAGAAATCTATCCCTCTAGGGACCTAGAAATCCCTCTAGGGACATTGAAATCCCTCTAGGGACCTAGAAATCCCTCTAGGGACATTGAAATCCCTCTAGGGACCTAGAAATCTATCCCTCTAGGGACCTAGAAATCCCTCTAGGGACATTGAAATCCCTCTAAGGACCTAGAAATCCCTCTAGGGACATTGAAATCCCTCTAGGGACCTAGAAATCTATCCCTCTAGGGACCTAGAAATCCCTCTAGGGACCTAGAAATCCCTCTAGGGACATAGAAATCTCTCTCTCTAGGGACCTAGAAATCCCTCTAGGGACATAGAAATCTCTCTCTCTAGGGACCTAGAAATCCCTCTAGGGACCTAGAAATCCCTCTAGCGACATAGAAATCCCTCTAGCGACATAGAAATCCCTCTAGGGACATAGAAATCTCTCTCTCTAGGGACCTAGAAATCCCTCTAGGGACATAGAAATCTCTCTCTCTAGGGACCTAGAAATCCCTCTAGGGACCTAGAAATCCCTCTAGCGACATAGAAATCCCTCTAGCGACATAGAAATCCCTCTAGGGACATAGAAATCTCTCTCTCTAGGGACCTAGAAATCCCTCTAGGGACATAGAAATCTCTCTCTCTAGGGACCTAGAAATCCCTCTAGGGACCTAGAAATCCCTCTAGCGACATAGAAATCTATCCCTCTAGGGACCTAGAAATCCCTCTAGGGACCTAGAAATCCCTCTAGGGACATAGAAATCCCTCTAGCGACATAGAAATCCCTCTAGGGACATAGAAATCTATCCCTCTAGGGACATAGAAATCCCTCTAGGGACCTAGAAATCCCTCTAGGGACATTGAAATCTATCCCTCTAGGGACCTAGAAATCTATCTAGGGACATTGAAATCCCTCTAGGGACATTGAAATCCCTCTAAGGACCTAGAAATCCCTCTAGGGACATTGAAATCCCTCTAGGGACCTAGAAATCTATCCCTCTAGGGACCTAGAAATCCCTCTAGGGACATTGAAATCCCTCTAGGGACCTAGAAATCTATCCCTCTAGGGACCTAGAAATCTATCCCTCTAGGGACCTAGAAATCCCTCTAGGGACCTAGAAATCCCTCTAGGGACATAGAAATCTCTCTCTCTAGGGACCTAGAAATCCCTCTAGGGACATAGAAATCTCTCTCTCTAGGGACCTAGAAATCCCTCTAGGGACCTAGAAATCCCTCTAGCGACATAGAAATCCCTCTAGCGACATAGAAATCCCTCTAGGGACATAGAAATCTATCGCTCTAGGGACATAGAAATCCCTCTAGGGACCTAGAAATCCCTCTAGGGACATAGAAATCCCTCTAGGGACATAGAAATCTATCCCTCTAGGGACCTAGAAATCCCTCTAGGGACCTAGAAATCCCTCTAGGGACCTAGAAATCCCTCTAGGGACCTAGAAATCCCTCTAGGGACCTAGAAATCCCTCTAGGGACCTAGAAATCTCTCTAGGGACATAGAAATCTCTCTCTCTAGGGACCTAGAAATCCCTCTAGGGACATAGAAATCCCTCTAGGGACATAGAAATCTATCCCTCTAGGGACATAGAAATCCCTCTAGGGACATAGAAATCCCTCTAGGGACATAGAAATCCCTCTAGGGACATAGAAATCTCTCTCTCTAGGGACCTAGAAATCCCTCTAGGGACATAGAAATCTCTCTCTCTAGGGACCTAGAAATCCCTCTAGGGACCTAGAAATCCCTCTAGCGACATAGAAATCTATCCCTCTAGGGACCTAGAAATCCCTCTAGGGACCTAGAAATCCCTCTAGGGACATAGAAATCCCTCTAGCGACATAGAAATCCCTCTAGGGACATAGAAATCTATCCCTCTAGGGACATAGAAATCCCTCTAGGGACCTAGAAATCCCTCTAGGGACATTGAAATCTATCCCTCTAGGGACCTAGAAATCTATCTAGGGACATTGAAATCCCTCTAGGGACCTAGAAATCTCTCTAGGGACATAGAAATCTCTCTAGGGACATAGAAATCCCTCTAGGGACATAGAAATCTATCCCTCTAGGGACCTAGAAATCCCTCTAGGGACCTAGAAATCCCTCTAGGGACCTAGAAATCCCTCTAGGGACCTAGAAATCCCTCTAGGGACCTAGAAATCCCTCTAGGGACCTAGAAATCCCTCTAGGGACCTAGAAATCCCTCTAGGGACATAGAAATCTCTCTCTCTAGGGACCTAGAAATCCCTCTAGGGACATAGAAATCCCTCTAGGGACATAGAAATCTATCCCTCTAGGGACATAGAAATCCCTCTAGGGACATAGAAATCCCTCTAGGGACATAGAAATCCCTCTAGGGACATAGAAATCCCTCTAGGGACCTAGAAATCTATCCCTCTAGGGACCTAGAAATCCCTCTAGGGACATAGAAATCCCTCTAGGGACCTAGAAATCTATCCCTCTAGGGACCTAGAAATCCCTCTAGGGACATTGAAATCCCTCTAGGGACCTAGAAATCCCTCTAGGGACATTGAAATCCCTCTAGGGACCTAAAAATCTATCCCTCTAGGGACCTAGAAATCCCTCTAGGGACATTGAAATCCCTCTAGGGACCTAGAAATCTATCCCTCTAGGGACCTAGAAATCCCTCTAGCGACATAGAAATCCCTCTAGCGACATAGAAATCCCTCTAGGGACATAGAAATCCCTCTAGGGACCTAGAAATCTATCCCTCTAGGGACCTAGAAATCCCTCTAGGGACATTGAAATCCCTCTAGGGACCTAGAAATCCCTCTAGGGACATTGAAATCCCTCTAGGGACCTAGAAATCTATCCCTCTAGGGACCTAGAAATCCCTCTAGGGACATTGAAATCCCTCTAAGGACCTAGAAATCCCTCTAGGGACATTGAAATCCCTCTAGGGACCTAGAAATCTATCCCTCTAGGGACCTAGAAATCCCTCTAGGGACATTGAAATCCCTCTAGGGACCTAGAAATCTATCCCTCTAGGGACCTAGAAATCTATCCCTCTAGGGACCTAGAAATCCCTCTAGGGACCTAGAAATCCCTCTAGGGACATAGAAATCTCTCTCTCTAGGGACCTAGAAATCCCTCTAGGGACCTAGAAATCCCTCTAGCGACATAGAAATCCCTCTAGCGACATAGAAATCCCTCTAGGGACATAGAAATCTATCGCTCTAGGGACATAGAAATCCCTCTAGGGACCTAGAAATCCCTCTAGGGACATAGAAATCCCTCTAGGGACATAGAAATCTATCCCTCTAGGGACCTAGAAATCCCTCTAGGGACCTAGAAATCCCTCTAGGGACCTAGAAATCCCTCTAGGGACCTAGAAATCCCTCTAGGGACCTAGAAATCCCTCTAGGGACCTAGAAATCTCTCTAGGGACATAGAAATCTCTCTCTCTAGGGACCTAGAAATCCCTCTAGGGACATAGAAATCCCTCTAGGGACATAGAAATCTATCCCTCTAGGGACATAGAAATCCCTCTAGGGACATAGAAATCCCTCTAGGGACATAGAAATCCCTCTAGGGACCTAGAAATCTATCCCTCTAGGGACCTAGAAATCCCTCTAGGGACATTGAAATCCCTCTAGGGACCTAGAAATCCCTCTAGGGACATTGAAATCCCTCTAGGGACCTAGAAATCTATCCCTCTAGGGACCTAGAAATCCCTCTAGGGACATTGAAATCCCTCTAGGGACCTAGAAATCTATCCCTCTAGGGACCTAGAAATCCCTCTAGGGACCTAGAAATCCCTCTAGGGACATAGAAATCTCTCTCTCTAGGGACCTAGAAATCCCTCTAGGGACATAGAAATCTCTCTCTCTAGGGACCTAGAAATCCCTCTAGGGACCTAGAAATCCATCTAGCGACATAGAAATCCCTCTAGCGACATAGAAATCCCTCTAGGGACATAGAAATCTGTCGCTCTAGGGACATAGAAATCCCTCTAGGGACCTAGAAATCCCTCTAGGGACATAGAAATCTATCCCTCTAGGGACCTAGAAATCCCTCTAGGGACATAGAAATCCCTCTATGGACATAGAAATCCCTCTAGGGACATATAAATCTATCCCTCTAGGGACATAGAAATCCCTCTAGGGACCTAGAAATCCCTCTAGGGACATAGAAATCCCTCTAGGGACATAGAAATCCCTCTAGGGACATAGAAATCTATCCCTCTAGGGACATAGAAATCCCTCTAGGGACCTAGAAATCCCTCTAGGGACCTAGAAATCCCTCTAGGGACATTGAAATCTCTCTAGGGACATAGAAATCCCTCTAGGGACATAGAAATCTATCCCTCTAGGGACCTAGAAATCCCTCTAGGGACCTAGAAATCCCTCTAGGGACCTAGAAATCCCTCTAGGGACCTAGAAATCCCTCTAGGGACCTAGAAATCCCTCTAGGGACCTAGAAATCCCTCTAGGGACCTAGAAATCCCTCTAGGGACCTAGAAATCCCTCTAGGGACATAGAAATCTCTCTCTCTAGGGACCTAGAAATCCCTCTAGGGACATAGAAATCCCTCTAGGGACATAGAAATCTATCCCTCTAGGGACATAGAAATCCCTCTAGGGACATAGAAATCCCTCTAGGGACATAGAAATCCCTCTAGGGACATAGAAATCCCTCTAGGGACCTAGAAATCTATCCCTCTAGGGACCTAGAAATCCCTCTAGGGACATAGAAATCCCTCTAGGGACCTAGAAATCTATCCCTCTAGGGACCTAGAAATCCCTCTAGGGACATTGAAATCCCTCTAGGGACCTAGAAATCCCTCTAGGGACATTGAAATCCCTCTAGGGACCTAAAAATCTATCCCTCTAGGGACCTAGAAATCCCTCTAGGGACATTGAAATCCCTCTAGGGACCTAGAAATCTATCCCTCTAGGGACCTAGAAATCCCTCTAGCGACATAGAAATCCCTCTAGCGACATAGAAATCCCTCTAGGGACATAGAAATCCCTCTAGGGACCTAGAAATCTATCCCTCTAGGGACCTAGAAATCCCTCTAGGGACATTGAAATCCCTCTAGGGATCTAGAAATCCCTCTAGGGACCTAGAAATCTATCCCTCTAGGGACCTAGAAATCCCTCTAGGGACATTGAAATCCCTCTAGGGACCTAGAAATCTATCCCTCTAGGGACCTAGAAATCTATCCCTCTAGGGACCTAGAAATCCCACTAGGGACCTAGAAATCCCTCTAGGGACATAGAAATCTCTCTCTCTAGGGACCTAGAAATCCCTCTAGGGACCTAGAAATCCCTCTAGCGACATAGAAATCCCTCTAGCGACATAGAAATCCCTCTAGGGACATAGAAATCTATCGCTCTAGGGACATAGAAATCCCTCTAGGGACCTAGAAATCCCTCTAGGGACATAGAAATCCCTCTAGGGACATAGAAATCTATCCCTCTAGGGACCTAGAAATCCCTCTAGGGACCTAGAAATCCCTCTAGGGACCTAGAAATCCCTCTAGGGACCTAGAAATCCCTCTAGGGACCTAGAAATCCCTCTAGGGACCTAGAAATTCCTCTAGGGACATAGAAATCTCTCTCTCTAGGGACCTAGAAATCCCTCTAGGGACATAGAAATCCCTCTAGGGACATAGAAATCTATCCCTCTAGGGACATAGAAATCCCTCTAGGGACATAGAAATCCCTCTAGGGACATAGAAATCCCTCTAGGGACATAGAAATCCCTCTAGGGACCTAGAAATCTATCCCTCTAGGGACCTAGAAATCCCTCTAGGGACATTGAAATCCCTCTAGGGACCTAGAAATCCCTCTAGGGACATTGAAATCCCTCTAGGGACCTAGAAATCTATCCCTCTAGGGACCTAGAAATCCCTCTAGGGACATTGAAATCCCTCTAGGGACCTAGAAATCTATCCCTCTAGGGACCTAGAAATCCCTCTAGGGACATTGAAATCCCTCTAGGGACATAGAAATCTATCCCTCTAGGGACATAGAAATCCCTCTAGGGACCTAGAAATCCCTCTAGGGACATTGAAATCTATCCCTCTAGGGACATTGAAGTCCCTCTAGGGACCTAGAAATCTCTCTAGGGACATAGAAATCTCTCTAGGGACATAGAAATCCCTCTAGGGACCTAGAAATCCCTCTAGGAACATTGAAATCCCTCTAGGGACCTAGAAATCCCTCTAGGGACCTAGAAATCCCTCTAGGGACATAGAAATCCCTCTAGGGACCTAGAAATCTCTCTAGGGACATAGAAATCCCTCTAGGGACATAGAAATCTATCCCTCTAGGGACCTAGAAATCCCTCTAGGGACCTAGAAATCCCTCTAGGGACCTAGAAATCCCTCTAGGGACATAGAAATCTCTCTCTCTAGGGACCTAGAAATCCCTCTAGGGACATAGAAATCTCTCTCTCTAGGGACCTAGAAATCCCTCTAGGGACCTAGAAATCCCTCTAGCGACATAGAAATCTATCCCTCTAGGGACCTAGAAATCCCTCTAGGGACCTAGAAATCCCTCTAGGGACATAGAAATCCCTCTAGCGACATAGAAATCCCTCTAGGGACATAGAAATCTATCCCTCTAGGGACATAGAAATCCCTCTAGGGACCTAGAAATCCCTCTAGGGACATTGAAATCTATGCCTCTAGGGACCTAGAAATCTATCTAGGGACATTGAAATCCCTCTAGGGACCTAGAAATCTCTCTAGGGACATAGAAATCTCTCTAGGGACATAGAAATCCCTCTAGGGACATAGAAATCTATCCCTCTAGGGACCTAGAAATCCCTCTAGGGACCTAGAAATCCCTCTAGGGACCTAGAAATCCCTCTAGGGACCTAGAAATCCCTCTAGGGACCTAGAAATCCCTCTAGGGACCTAGAAATCCCTCTAGGGACATAGAAATCTCTCTCTCTAGGGACCTAGAAATCCCTCTAGGGACATAGAAACCCCTCTAGGGACATAGAAATCTATCCCTCTAGGGACATAGAAATCCCTCTAGGGACATAGAAATCCCTCTAGGGACATAGAAATCCCTCTAGGGACATAGAAATCCCTCTAGGGACCTAGAAATATATCCCTCTAGGGACCTAGAAATCCCTCTAGGGACATAGAAATCCCTCTAGGGACCTAGAAATCTATCCCTCTAGGGACCTAGAAATCCCTCTAGGGACATTGAAATCCCTCTAGGGACCTAGAAATCCCTCTAGGGACATTGAAATCCCTCTAGGGACCTAAAAATCTATCCCTCTAGGGACCTAGAAATCCCTCTAGGGACATTGAAATCCCTCTAGGGACATTGAAATCCCTCTAGGGACCTAGAAATCTATCCCTCTAGGGACCTAGAAATCCCTCTAGCGACATAGAAATCCCTCTAGCGACATAGAAATCCCTCTAGGGACATAGAAATCCCTCTAGGGACCTAGAAATCTATCCCTCTAGGGACCTAGAAATCCCTCTAGGGACATTGAAATCCCTCTAGGGACCTAGAAATCCCTCTAGGGACATTGAAATCCCTCTAGGGACCTAGAAATCTATCCCTCTAGGGACCTAGAAATCCCTCTAGGGACATTGAAATCCCTCTAGGGACCTAGAAATCTATCCCTCTAGGGACCTAGAAATCTATCCCTCTAGGGACCTAGAAATCCCTCTAGGGACCTAGAAATCCCTCTAGGGACATAGAAATCTCTCTCTCTAGGGACCTAGAAATCCCTCTAGGGACCTAGAAATCCCTCTAGCGACATAGAAATCCCTCTAGCGACATAGAAATCCCTCTAGGGACATAGAAATCTATCGCTCTAGGGACATAGAAATCCCTCTAGGGACCTAGAAATCCCTCTAGGGACATAGAAATCCCTCTAGGGACATAGAAATCTATCCCTCTAGGGACCTAGAAATCCCTCTAGGGACCTAGAAATCCCTCTAGGGACCTAGAAATCCCTCTAGGGACCTAGAAATCCCTCTAGGGACCTAGAAATCCCTCTAGGGACCTAGAAATCTCTCTAGGGACATAGAAATCTCTCTCTCTAGGGACCTAGAAATCCCTCTAGGGACATAGAAATCCCTCTAGGGACATAGAAATCTATCCCTCTAGGGACATAGAAATCCCTCTAGGGACATAGAAATCCCTCTAGGGACCTAGAAATCTATCCCTCTAGGGACCTAGAAATCCCTCTAGGGACATTGAAATCCCTCTAGGGACCTAGAAATCCCTCTAGGGACATTGAAATCCCTCTAGGGACCTAGAAATCTATCCCTCTAGGGACCTAGAAATCCCTCTAGGGACATTGAAATCCCTCTAGGGACCTAGAAATCTATCCCTCTAGGGACCTAGAAATCCCTCTAGGGACCTAGAAATCCCTCTAGGGACATAGAAATCTCTCTCTCTAGGGACCTAGAAATCCCTCTAGGGACATAGAAATCTCTCTCTCTAGGGACCTAGAAATCCCTCTAGGGACCTAGAAATCCCTCTAGCGACATAGAAATCCCTCTAGCGACATAGAAATCCCTCTAGGGACATAGAAATCTATCGCTCTAGGGACATAGAAATCCCTCTAGGGACCTAGAAATCCCTCTAGGGACATAGAAATCTATCCCTCTAGGGACCTAGAAATCCCTCTAGGGACATAGAAATCCCTCTATGGACATAGAAATCCCTCTAGGGACATATAAATCTATCCCTCTAGGGACATAGAAATCCCTCTAGGGACCTAGAAATCCCTCTAGGGACATAGAAATCCCTCTAGGGACATAGAAATCCCTCTAGGGACATAGAAATCTATCCCTCTAGGGACATAGAAATCCCTCTAGGGACCTAGAAATCCCTCTAGGGACCTAGAAATCCCTCTAGGGACATTGAAATCTCTCTAGGGACATAGAAATCCCTCTAGGGACATAGAAATCTATCCCTCTAGGGACCTAGAAATCCCTCTAGGGACCTAGAAATCCCTCTAGGGACCTAGAAATCCCTCTAGGGACCTAGAAATCCCTCTAGGGACCTAGAAATCCCTCTAGGGACCTAGAAATCCCTCTAGGGACATAGAAATCTCTCTCTCTAGGGACCTAGAAATCCCTCTAGGGACATAGAAATCCCTCTAGGGACATAGAAATCTATCCCTCTAGGGACATAGAAATCCCTCTAGGGACATAGAAATCCCTCTAGGGACATAGAAATCCCTCTAGGGACCTAGAAATCTATCCCTCTAGGGACCTAGAAATCCCTCTAGGGACATAGAAATCCCTCTAGGGACCTAGAAATCTATCCCTCTAGGGACCTAGAAATCCCTCTAGGGACATTGAAATCCCTCTAGGGACCTAGAAATCCCTCTAGGGACATTGAAATCCCTCTAGGGACCTAAAAATCTATCCCTCTAGGGACCTAGAAATCCCTCTAGGGACATTGAAATCCCTCTAGGGACCTAGAAATCTATCCCTCTAGGGACCTAGAAATCCCTCTAGCGACATAGAAATCCCTCTAGCGACATAGAAATCCCTCTAGGGACATAGAAATCCCTCTAGGGACCTAGAAATCTATCCCTCTAGGGACCTAGAAATCCCTCTAGGGACATTGAAATCCCTCTAGGAACCTAGAAATCCCTCTAGGGACATTGAAATCCCTCTAGGGACCTAGAAATCTATCCCTCTAGGGACCTAGAAATCCCTCTAGGGACATTGAAATCCCTCTAGGGACCTAGAAATCTATCCCTCTAGGGACCTAGAAATCTATCCCTCTAGGGACCTAGAAATCCCTCTAGGGACCTAGAAATCCCTCTAGGGACATAGAAATCTCTCTCTCTAGGGACCTAGAAATCCCTCTAGGGACCTAGAAATCCCTCTAGCGACATAGAAATCCCTCTAGCGACATAGAAATCCCTCTAGGGACATAGAAATCTATCGCTCTAGGGACATAGAAATCCCTCTAGGGACCTAGAAATCCCTCTAGGGACCTAGAAATCTATCCCTCTAGGGACCTAGAAATCCCTCTAGGGACCTAGAAATCCCTCTAGGGACATAGAAATCTCTCTCTCTAGGGACCTAGAAATCCCTCTAGGGACATAGAAATCTCTCTCTCTAGGGACCTAGAAATCCCTCTAGGGACCTAGAAATCCCTCTAGCGACATAGAAATCCCTCTAGCGACATAGAAATCCCTCTAGGGACATAGAAATCTATCGCTCTAGGGACATAGAAATCCCTCTAGGGACCTAGAAATCCCTCTAGGGACATAGAAATCTATCCCTCTAGGGACCTAGAAATCCCTCTAGGGACATAGAAATCCCTCTATGGACATAGAAATCCCTCTAGGGACATAGAAATCTATCCCTCTAGGGACCTAGAAATCCCTCTAGGGACATTGAAATCCCTCTAGGGACCTAGAAATCTATCCCTCTAGGGACCTAGAAATCCCTCTAGGGACCTAGAAATCCCTCTAGGGACATAGAAATCTCTCTCTCTAGGGACCTAGAAATCCCTCTAGGGACATAGAAATCTCTCTCTCTAGGGACCTAGAAATCCCTCTAGGGACCTAGAAATCCCTCTAGCGACATAGAAATCCCTCTAGCGACATAGAAATCCCTCTAGGGACATAGAAATCTATCGCTCTAGGGACATAGAAATCCCTCTAGGGACCTAGAAATCCCTCTAGGGACATAGAAATCTATCCCTCTAGGGACCTAGAAATCCCTCTAGGGACATAGAAATCCCTCTATGGAAATAGAAATCCCTCTAGGGACATATAAATCTATCCCTCTAGGGACATAGAAATCCCTCTAGGGACCTAGAAATCCCTCTAGGGACCTAGAAATCCCTCTAGGGACATAGAAATCTCTCTCTCTAGGGACCTAGAAATCCCTCTAGGAACATAGAAATCCCTCTAGGAACCTAGAAATCCCTCTAGGGACCTAGAAATCCCTCTAGGGACCTAGAAATCCCTCTAGGGACCTAGAAATCCCTCTAGGGACATAGAAATCCCTCTAGGGACCTAGAAATCTATCCCTCTAGGGACCTAGAAATCCCTCTAGGGACATAGAAATCCCTCTAGGGACCTAGAAATCTATCCCTCTAGGGACCTAGAAATCCCTCTAGGGACATTGAAATCCCTCTAGGGACCTAGAAATCCCTCTAGGGACATTGAAATCCCTCTAGGGACCTAAAAATCTATCCCTCTAGGGACCTAGAAATCCCTCTAGGGACATTGAAATCCCTCTAGGGACCTAGAAATCTATCCCTCTAGGGACCTAGAAATCCCTCTAGCGACATAGAAATCCCTCTAGCGACATAGAAATCCCTCTAGGGACATAGAAATCCCTCTAGGGACCTAGAAATCTATCCCTCTAGGGACCTAGAAATCCCTCTAGGGACATTGAAATCCCTCTAGGGACCTAGAAATCCCTCTAGGGACATTGAAATCCCTCTAGGGACCTAGAAATCTATCCCTCTAGGGACCTAGAAATCCCTCTAGGGACATTGAAATCCCTCTAGGGACCTAGAAATCTATCCCTCTAGGGACCTAGAAATCTATCCCTCTAGGGACCTAGAAATCCCTCTAGGGACCTAGAAATCCCTCCAGGGACATAGAAATCTCTCTCTCTAGGGACCTAGAAATCCCTCTAGGGACCTAGAAATCCCTCTAGCGACATAGAAATCCCTCTAGCGACATAGAAATCCCTCTAGGGACATAGAAATCTATCGCTCTAGGGACATAGAAATCCCTCTAGGGACCTATAAATCCCTCTAGGGACCTAGAAATCTATCCCTCTAGGGACCTAGAAATCCCTCAAGGGACCTAGAAATCCCTCTAGGGACATAGAAATCTCTCTCTCTAGGGACCTAGAAATCCCTCTAGGGACATAGAAATCTCTCTCTCTAGGGACCTAGAAATCCCTCTAGGGACCTAGAAATCCCTCTAGCGACATAGAAATCCCTCTAGCGACATAGAAATCCCTCTAGGGACATAGAAATCTATCGCTCTAGGGACATAGAAATCCCTCTAGGGACCTAGAAATCCCTCTAGGGACCTAGAAATCCCTCTAGGGACATAGAAATCTATCCCTCTAGGGACCTAGAAATCCCTCTAGGGACATAGAAATCCCTCTATGGACATAGAAATCCCTCTAGGGACATATAAATCTATCCCTCTAGGGACATAGAAATCCCTCTAGGGACCTAGAAATCCCTCTAGGGACATAGAAATCCCTCTAGGGACATAGAAATCCCTCTAGGGACATAGAAATCTATCCCTCTAGGGACATAGAAATCCCTCTAGGGACCTAGAAATCCCTCTAGGGACCTAGAAATCCCTCTAGGGACATTGAAATCCCTCTAGGGACCTAGAAATTCCTCTAGGGACCTAGAAATCCCTCTAGGGACATAGAAATCCCTCTAGGGACCTAGAAATCTCTCTAGGGACATAGAAATCCCTCTAGGGACATAGAAATCTATCCCTCTAGGGACCTAGAAATCCCTCTAGGGACCTAGAAATCCCTCTAGGGACATAGAAATCTCTCTCTCTAGGGACCTAGAAATCCCTCTAGGGACATAGAAATCTCTCTCTCTAGGGACCTAGAAATCCCTCTAGGGACCTAGAAATCCCTCTAGCGACATAGAAATCCCTCTAGCGACATAGAAATCCCTCTAGGGACATAGAAATCCCTCTAGGGACATAGAAATACCTATAGGGACATAGAAATCCCTCTAGGGACATAGAAATCTATCCCTCTAGGGACATAGAAATCCCTCTAGGGACATAGAAATCCCTCTAGGGACATTGAAATCCCTCTAGGGACATAGAAATCCCTTTAGGGACCTAGAAATCTATCCCTCTAGGGACCTAGAAATCCCTCTAGGGACATTGAAATCCCTCTAGGGACCTAGAAATCTCTCTAGGGACATAGAAATCTCTCTAGGGACATAGAAATCCCTCTAGGGACATAGAAATCTATCCCTCTAGGGACCTAGAAATCCCTCTAGGGACCTAGAAATCCCTCTAGGGACCTAGAAATCCCTCTAGGGACCTAGAAATCCCTCTAGGGACCTAGAAATCCCTCTAGGGACCTAGAAATCCCTCTAGGGACATAGAAATCTCTCTCTCTAGGGACCTAGAAATCAATCTAGGGACCTAGAAATCTCTCTAGGGACATAGAAATCCCTCTAGGGACATAGAAATCTATCCCTCTAGGGACCTAGAAATCCCTCTAGGGACCTAGAAATCCCTCTAGGGACCTAGAAATCCCTCTAGGGACATAGAAATCTCTCTCTCTAGGGACCTAGAAATCCCTCTAGGGACATAGAAATCCCTCTAGGGACCTAGAAATCTATCCCTCTAGGGACATAGAAATCCCTCTAGGGACCTAGAAATCTATCCCTCTAGGGACCTAGAAATCCCTCTAGGGACATTGAAATCCCTCTAGGGACCTAGAAATCTCTCTAGTGACATAGAAATCCCTCTAGGGACATAGAAATCTATCCCTCTAGGGACCTAGAAATCTATCCCTCTAGGGACCTAGAAATCTATCCCTCTAGGGACCTAGAAATCCCTCTAGCGACATAGAAATCCCTCTAGCGACATAGAAATCCCTCTAGGGACATAGAAATCCCTCTAGGGACCTAGAAATCTATCCCTCTAGGGACCTAGAAATCCCTCTAGGGACATTGAAATCCCTCTAGGGACCTAGAAATCCCTCTAGGGACATTGAAATCCCTCTAGGGACCTAGAAATCTATCCCTCTAGGGACCTAGAAATCCCTCTAGGGACATTGAAATCCCTCTAGGGACCTAGAAATCTATCCCTCTAGGGACCTAGAAATCTATCCCTCTAGGGACCTAGAAATCCCTCTAGGGACCTAGAAATCCCTCTAGGGACATAGAAATCTCTCTCTCTAGGGACCTAGAAATCCCTCTAGGGACCTAGAAATCCCTCTAGCGACATAGAAATCCCTCTAGCGACATAGAAATCCCTCTAGGGACATAGAAATCTATCGCTCTAGGGACATAGAAATCCCTCTAGGGACCTAGAAATCCCTCTAGGGACATAGAAATCCCTCTAGGAACCTAGAAATCCCTCTAGGGACCTAGAAATCCCTCTAGGGACCTAGAAATCCCTCTAGGGACCTAGAAATCCCTCTAGGGACATAGAAATCCCTCTAGGAACCTAGAAATCCCTCTAGGGACCTAGAAATCCCTCTAGGGACCTAGAAATCCCTCTAGGGACCTAGAAATCGCTCTAGGGACATAGAAATCCCTCTAGGGACATAGAAATCCCTCTAGGGACATAGAAATCCCTATAGGGACATAGAAATCCCTCTAGGGACATAGAAATCTATCCCTCTAGGGACATAGAAATCCCTCTAGGGACATAGAAATCTATCCCTCTAGGGACCTAGAAATCCCTCTAGGGACCTAGAAATCCCTCTAGGGACATAGAAATCCCTCTAGCGACATAGAAATCCCTCTAGGGACATAGAAATCTATCCCTCTAGGGACATAGAAATCACTCTAGGGACCTAGAAATCCCTCTAGGGACATTGAAATCTATCCCTCTAGGGACCTAGAAATCTATCTAGGGACATTGAAATCCCTCTAGGGACCTAGAAATCTCTCTAGGGACATAGAAATCTCTCTAGGGACATAGAAATCCCTCTAGGGACCTAGAAATCCCTCTAGGGACATTGAAATCCCTCTAGGGACCTAGAAATCCCTCTAGGGACATAGAAATCTATCCCTCTAGGGACCTAGAAATCCCTCTAGGGACCTAGAAATCCCTCTAGGGACAAAGAAATCTCTCTCTCTAGGGACCTAGAAATCCCTCTAGGGACATAGAAATCTCTCTCTCTAGGGACCTAGAAATCCCTCTAGGGACCTAGAAATCCCTCTAGCGACATAGAAATCCCTCTAGCGACATAGAAATCCCTCTAGGGACATAGAAATCCCTCTAGGGACATAGAAATCCCTATAGGGACATAGAAATCCCTCTAGGGACATAGAAATCTATCCCTCTAGGGACATAGAAATCCCTCTAGGGACATAGAAATCCCTCTAGGGACATTGAAATCCCTCTAGGGACATAGAAATCCCTCTAGGGACCTAGAAATCTATCCCTCTAGGGACCTAGAAATCCCTCTAGGGACATTGAAATCCCTCTAGGGACCTAGAAATCTCTCTAGTGACATAGAAATCCCTCTAGGGACATAGAAATCTATCCCTCTAGGGACCTAGAAATCCCTCTAGGGACCTAGAAATCCCTCTAGGGACATAGAAATCCCTCTAGCGACATAGAAATCCCTCTAGGGACATAGAAATCTATCCCTCTAGGGACATAGAAATCCCTCTAGGGACCTAGAAATCCCTCTAGGGACATTGAAATCTATCCCTCTAGGGACCTAGAAATCTATCTAGGGACATTGAAATCCCTCTAGCGACCTAGAAATCTCTCTAGGGACATAGAAATCTCTCTAGGGACATAGAAATCCCTCTAGGGACATAGAAATCTATCCCTCTAGGGACCTAGAAATCCCTCTAGGGACCTAGAAATCCCTCTAGGGACCTAGAAATCCCTCTAGGGACCTAGAAATCCCTCTAGGGACATAGAAATCTCTCTCTCTAGGGACCTAGAAATCCCTCTAGGGACCTAGAAATCCCTCTAGCGACATAGAAATCCCTCTAGCGACATAGAAATCCCTCTAGGGACATAGAAATCTATCGCTCTAGGGACATAGAAATCCCTCTAGGGACCTAGAAATCCCTCTAGGGACATAGAAATCCCTCTAGGAACATAGAAATCCCTCTAGGAACCTAGAAATCCCTCTAGGGACCTAGAAATCCCTCTAGGGACCTAGAAATCCCTCTAGGGACCTAGAAATCCCTCTAGGGACATAGAAATCCCTCTAGGAACCTAGAAATCCCTCTAGGGACCTAGAAATCCCTCTAGGGACCTAGAAATCCCTCTAGGGACATAGAAATCCCTCTAGGGACATAGAAATCCCTCTAGGGACATAGAAATCCCTCTAGGGACATAGAAATCCCTATAGGGACATAGAAATCCCTCTAGGGACATAGAAATCTATCCCTCTAGGGACATAGAAATCCCTCTAGGGACATAGAAATCCCTCTAGGGACCTAGAAATCTATCCCTCTAGGGACCTAGAAATCCCTCTAGGGACATTGAAATCCCTCTAGGGACCTAGAAATCTCTCTAGTGACATAGAAATCCCTCTAGGGACATAGAAATCTATCCCTCTAGGGACCTAGAAATCCCTCTAGGGACCTAGAAATCCCTCTAGGGACATAGAAATCCCTCTAGCGACATAGAAATCCCTCTAGGGACATAGAAATCTATCCCTCTAGGGACATAGAAATCACTCTAGGGACCTAGAAATCCCTCTAGGGACATTGAAATCTATCCCTCTAGGGACCTAGAAATCTATCTAGGGACATTGAAATCCCTCTAGGGACCTAGAAATCTCTCTAGGGACATAGAAATCTCTCTAGGGACATAGAAATCCCTCTAGGGACCTAGAAATCCCTCTAGGGACATTGAAATCCCTCTAGGGACCTAGAAATCCCTCTAGGGACATAGAAATCTATCCCTCTAGGGACCTAGAAATCCCTCTAGGGACCTAGAAATCCCTCTAGGGACAAAGAAATCTCTCTCTCTAGGGACCTAGAAATCCCTCTAGGGACATAGAAATCTCTCTCTCTAGGGACCTAGAAATCCCTCTAGGGACCTAGAAATCCCTCTAGCGACATAGAAATCCCTCTAGCGACATAGAAATCCCTCTAGGGACATAGAAATCCCTCTAGGGACATAGAAATCCCTATAGGGACATAGAAATCCCTCTAGGGACATAGAAATCTATCCCTCTAGGGACATAGAAATCCCTCTAGGGACCTAGAAATCCCTCTAGGGACATAGAAATCCCTCTAGCGACATAGAAATCCCTCTAGGGACATAGAAATCTATCCCTCTAGGGACATAGAAATCACTCTAGGGACCTAGAAATCCCTCTAGGGACATTGAAATCTATCCCTCTAGGGACCTAGAAATCTATCTAGGGACATTGAAATCCCTCTAGGGACCTAGAAATCTCTCTAGGGACATAGAAATCTCTCTAGGGACATAGAAATCCCTCTAGGGACCTAGAAATCCCTCTAGGGACATTGAAATCCCTCTAGGGACCTAGAAATCCCTCTAGGGACATAGAAATCTATCCCTCTAGGGACCTAGAAATCCCTCTAGGGACCTAGAAATCCCTCTAGGGACAAAGAAATCTCTCTCTCTAGGGACCTAGAAATCCCTCTAGGGACATAGAAATCTCTCTCTCTAGGGACCTAGAAATCCCTCTAGGGACCTAGAAATCCCTCTAGCGACATAGAAATCCCTCTAGCGACATAGAAATCCCTCTAGGGACATAGAAATCCCTCTAGGGACATAGAAATCCCTCTAGGGACATAGAAATCTATCCCTCTAGGGACATAGAAATCCCTCTAGGGACATAGAAATCCCTCTAGGGACCTAGAAATCTATCCCTCTAGGGACCTAGAAATCCCTCTAGGGACATTGAAATCCCTCTAGGGACCTAGAAATCTCTCTAGTGACATAGAAATCCCTCTAGGGACATAGAAATCTATCCCTCTAGGGACCTAGAAATCCCTCTAGGGACCTAGAAATCCCTCTAGGGACATAGAAATCCCTCTAGCGACATAGAAATCCCTCTAGGGACATAGAAATCTATCCCTCTAGGGACATAGAAATCACTCTAGGGACCTAGAAATCCCTCTAGGGACATTGAAATCTATCCCTCTAGGGACCTAGAAATCTATCTAGGGACATTGAAATCCCTCTAGGGACCTAGAAATCTCTCTAGGGACATAGAAATCTCTCTAGGGACATAGAAATCCCTCTAGGGACCTAGAAATCCCTCTAGGGACATTGAAATCCCTCTAGGGACCTAGAAATCCCTCTAGGGACATAGAAATCTATCCCTCTAGGGACCTAGAAATCCCTCTAGGGACCTAGAAATCCCTCTAGGGACAAAGAAATCTCTCTCTCTAGGGACCTAGAAATCCCTCTAGGGACATAGAAATCTCTCTCTCTAGGGACCTAGAAATCCCTCTAGGGACCTAGAAATCCCTCTAGCGACATAGAAATCCCTCTAGCGACATAGAAATCCCTCTAGGGACATAGAAATCCCTCTAGGGACATAGAAATCCCTATAGGGACATAGAAATCCCTCTAGGGACATAGAAATCTATCCCTCTAGGGACATAGAAATCCCTCTAGGGACATAGAAATCCCTCTAGGGACATTGAAATCCCTCTAGGGACATAGAAATCCCTCTAGGGACCTAGAAATCTATCCCTCTAGGGACCTAGAAATCCCTCTAGGGACATTGAAATCCCTCTAGGGACCTAGAAATCTCTCTAGTGACATAGAAATCCCTCTAGGGACATAGAAATCTATCCCTCTAGGGACCTAGAAATCCCTCTAGGGACCTAGAAATCCCTCTAGGGACATAGAAATCCCTCTAGCGACATAGAAATCCCTCTAGGGACATAGAAATCTATCCCTCTAGGGACATAGAAATCCCTCTAGGGACCTAGAAATCCCTCTAGGGACATTGAAATCTATCCCTCTAGGGACCTAGAAATCTATCTAGGGACATTGAAATCCCTCTAGGGACCTAGAAATCTCTCTAGGGACATAGAAATCTCTCTAGGGACATAGAAATCCCTCTAGGGACATAGAAATCTATCCCTCTAGGGACCTAGAAATCCCTCTAGGGACCTAGAAATCCCTCTAGGGACCTAGAAATCCCTCTAGGGACCTAGAAATCCCTCTAGGGACATAGAAATCTCTCTCTCTAGGGACCTAGAAATCCCTCTAGGGACCTAGAAATCCCTCTAGCGACATAGAAATCCCTCTAGCGACATAGAAATCCCTCTAGGGACATAGAAATCTATCGCTCTAGGGACATAGAAATCCCTCTAGGGACCTAGAAATCCCTCTAGGGACATAGAAATCCCTCTAGGAACCTAGAAATCCCTCTAGGGACCTAGAAATCCCTCTAGGGACCTAGAAATCCCTCTAGGGACCTAGAAATCCCTCTAGGGACATAGAAATCCCTCTAGGAACCTAGAAATCCCTCTAGGGACCTAGAAATCCCTCTAGGGACCTAGAAATCCCTCTAGGGACATAGAAATCCCTCTATGGACATAGAAATCCCTCTAGGGACATAGAAATCTATCCCTCTAGGGACCTAGAAATCCCTCTAGGGACATTGAAATCCCTCTAGGGACCTAGAAATCTATCCCTCTAGGGACCTAGAAATCCCTCTAGGGACCTAGAAATCCCTCTAGGGACATAGAAATCTCTCTCTCTAGGGACCTAGAAATCCCTCTAGGGACATAGAAATCTCTCTCTCTAGGGACCTAGAAATCCCTCTAGGGACCTAGAAATCCCTCTAGCGACATAGAAATCCCTCTAGCGACATAGAAATCCCTCTAGGGACATAGAAATCTATCGCTCTAGGGACATAGAAATCCCTCTAGGGACCTAGAAATCCCTCTAGGGACATAGAAATCTATCCCTCTAGGGACCTAGAAATCCCTCTAGGGACATAGAAATCCCTCTATGGACATAGAAATCCCTCTAGGGACATATAAATCTATCCCTCTAGGGACATAGAAATCCCTCTAGGGACCTAGAAATCCCTCTAGGGACATAGAAATCCCTCTAGGGACATAGAAATCCCTCTAGGGACATAGAAATCTATCCCTCTAGGGACATAGAAATCCCTCTAGGGACCTAGAAATCCCTCTAGGGACCTAGAAATCCCTCTAGGGACATTGAAATCTCTCTAGGGACATAGAAATCCCTCTAGGGACATAGAAATCTATCCCTCTAGGGACCTAGAAATCCCTCTAGGGACCTAGAAATTGCTCTAGGGACCTAGAAATCCCTCTAGGGACCTAGAAATCCCTCTAGTGACCTAGAAATCCCTCTAGGGACATAGAAATCTCTCTCTCTAGGGACCTAGAAATCCCTCTAGGGACATAGAAATCCCTCTAGGGACATAGAAATCTATCCCTCTAGGGACATAGAAATCCCTCTAGGGACATAGAAATCCCTCTAGGGACATAGAAATCCCTCTAGGGACATAGAAATCCCTCTAGGGACCTAGAAATCTATCCCTCTAGGGACCTAGAAATCCCTCTAGGGACATAGAAATCCCTCTAGGGACCTAGAAATCTATCCCTCTAGGGACCTAGAAATCCCTCTAGGGACATTAAAATCCCTCTAGGGACCTAGAAATCCCTCTAGGGACATTGAAATCCCTCTAGGGACCTAAAAATCTATCCCTCTAGGGACCTAGAAATCCCTCTAGGGACATTGAAATCCCTCTAGGGACCTAGAAATCTATCCCTCTAGGGACCTAGAAATCCCTCTAGCGACATAGAAATCCCTCTAGCGACATAGAAATCCCTCTAGGGACATAGAAATCCCTCTAGGGACCTAGAAATCTATCCCTCTAGGGACCTAGAAATCCCTCTAGGGACATTGAAATCCCTCTAGGGACCTAGAAATCCCTCTAGGGACATTGAAATCCCTCTAGGGACCTAGAAATCTATCCCTCTAGGGACCTAGAAATCCCTCTAGGGACATTGAAATCCCTCTAGGGACCTAGAAATCTATCCCTCTAGGGACCTAGAAATCTATCCCTCTAGGGACCTAGAAATCCCTCTAGGGACCTAGAAATCCCTCTAGGGACATAGAAATCTCTCTCTCTAGGGACCTAGAAATCCCTCTAGGGACCTAGAAATCCCTCTAGCGACATAGAAATCCCTCTAGCGACATAGAAATCCCTCTAGGGACATAGAAATCTATCCCTCTAGGGACCTAGAAATCCCTCTAGGGACCTAGAAATCCCTCTAGGGACATAGAAATCTCTCTCTCTAGGGACCTAGAAATCCCTCTAGGGACATAGAAATCTCTCTCTCTAGGGACCTAGAAATCCCTCTAGGGACCTAGAAATCCCTCTAGCGACATAGAAATCCCTCTAGCGACATAGAAATCCCTCTAGGGACATAGAAATCTATCGCTCTAGGGACATAGAAATCCCTCTAGGGACCTAGAAATCCCTCTAGGGACATAGAAATCTATCCCTCTAGGGACCTAGAAATCCCTCTAGGGACATAGAAATCCCTCTATGGACATAGAAATCCCTCTAGGGACATATAAATCTATCCCTCTAGGGACATAGAAATCCCTCTAGGGACCTAGAAATCCCTCTAGGGACATAGAAATCCCTCTAGGGACATAGAAATCCCTCTAGGGACATAGAAATCTATCCCTCTAGGGACATAGAAATCCCTCTAGGGACCTAGAAATCCCTCTAGGGACCTAGAAATCCCTCTAGGGACATTGAAATCCCTCTAGGGACCTAGAAATCCCTCTAGGGACCTAGAAATCCCTCTAGGGACATAGAAATCCCTCTAGGGACCTAGAAATCTCTCTAGGGACATAGAAATCCCTCTAGGGACATAGACATCTATCCCTCTAGGGACCTAGAAATCCCTCTAGGGACCTAGAAATCCCTCTAGGGACCTAGAAATCCCTCTAGGGACATAGAAATCTCTCTCTCTAGGGACCTAGAAATCCCTCTAGGGACATAGAAATCTCTCTCTCTAGGGACCTAGAAATCCCTCTAGGGACCTAGAAATCCCTCTAGCGACATAGAAATCCCTCTAGCGACATAGAAATCCCTCTAGGGACATAGAAATCCCTCTAGGGACATAGAAATACCTATAGGGACATAGAAATCCCTCTAGGGACATAGAAATCTATCCCTCTAGGGACATAGAAATCCCTCTAGGGACATAGAAATCCCTCTAGGGACATTGAAATCCCTCTAGGGACATAGAAATCCCTTTAGGGACCTAGAAATCTATCCCTCTAGGGACCTAGAAATCTATCCCTCTAGGGACCTAGAAATCCCTCTAGGGACATTGAAATCCCTCTAGGGACCTAGAAATCTCTCTAGGGACATAGAAATCTCTCTAGGGACATAGAAATCCCTCTAGGGACATAGAAATCTATCCCTCTAGGGACCTAGAAATCCCTCTAGGGACCTAGAAATCCCTCTAGGGACCTAGAAATCCCTCTAGGGACCTAGAAATCCCTCTAGGGACCTAGAAATCCCTCTAGGAACCTAGAAATCCCTCTAGGGACCTAGAAATCCCTCTAGGGACATAGAAATCTCTCTCTCTAGGGACCTAGAAATCAATCTAGGGACCTAGAAATCCCTCTAGGGACCTAGAAATCTCTCTAGGGACATAGAAATCCCTCTAGGGACATAGAAATCTATCCCTCTAGGGACCTAGAAATCCCTCTAGGGACCTAGAAATCCCTCTAGGGACATAGAAATCTCTCTCTCTAGGGACCTAGAAATCCCTCTAGGGACATAGAAATCCCTCTAGGGACCTAGAAATCTATCCCTCTAGGGACATAGAAATCCCTCTAGGGACCTAGAAATCTATCCCTCTAGGGACCTAGAAATCCCTCTAGGGACATTGAAATCCCTCTAGGGACCTAGAAATCTCTCTAGTGACATAGAAATCCCTCTAGGGACATAGAAATCTATCCCTCTAGGGACCTAGAAATCTATCCCTCTAGGGACCTAGAAATCTATCCCTCTAGGGACCTAGAAATCCCTCTAGCGACATAGAAATCCCTCTAGCGACATAGAAATCCCTCTAGGGACATAGAAATCCCTCTAGGGACCTAGAAATCTATCCCTCTAGGGACCTAGAAATCCCTCTAGGGACATTGAAATCCCTCTAGGGACCTAGAAATCCCTCTAGGGACATTGAAATCCCTCTAGGGACCTAGAAATCTATCCCTCTAGGGACCTAGAAATCCCTCTAGGGACCTAGAAATCTATCCCTCTAGGGACCTAGAAATCTATCCCTCTAGGGACCTAGAAATCCCTCTAGGGACCTAGAAATCCCTCTAGGGACATAGAAATCTCTCTCTCTAGGGACCTAGAAATCCCTCTAGGGACCTAGAAATCCCTCTAGCGACATAGAAATCCCTCTAGCGACATAGAAATCCCTCTAGGGACATAGAAATCTATCGCTCTAGGGACATAGAAATCCCTCTAGGGACCTAGAAATCCCTCTAGGGACATAGAAATCCCTCTAGGAACCTAGAAATCCCTCTAGGGACCTAGAAATCCCTCTAGGGACCTAGAAATCCCTCTAGGGACCTAGAAATCCCTCTAGGGACATAGAAATCCCTCTAGGAACCCAGAAATCCCTCTAGGGACCTAGAAATCCCTCTAGGGACCTAGAAATCCCTCTAGGGACATAGAAATCCCTCTAGGGACATAGACATCCCTCTAGGGACATAGAAATCCCTCTAGGGACATAGAAATCCCTATAGGGACATAGAAATCCCTCTAGGGACATAGAAATCTATCCCTCTAGGGACATAGAAATCCCTCTAGGGACATAGAAATCCCTCTAGGAACCTAGAAATCCCTCTAGGGACCTAGAAATCCCTCTAGGGACCTAGAAATCTCTCTAGTGACATAGAAATCCCTCTAGGGACATAGAAATCTATCCCTCTAGGGACCTAGAAATCCCTCTAGGGACCTAGAAATCCCTCTAGGGACATAGAAATCCCTCTAGCGACATAGAAATCCCTCTAGCGACATAGAAATCTATCCCTCTAGGGACATAGAAATCACTCTAGGGACCTAGAAATCCCTCTAGGGACATTGAAATCTATCCCTCTAGGGACCTAGAAATCTATCTAGGGACATTGAAATCCCTCTAGGGACCTAGAAATCTCTCTAGGGACATAGAAATCTCTCTAGGGACATAGAAATCCCTCTAGGGACCTAGAAATCCCTCTAGGGACATTGAAATCCCTCTAGGGACCTAGAAATCCCTCTAGGGACATAGAAATCTATCCCTCTAGGGACCTAGAAATCCCTCTAGGGACCTAGAAATCCCTCTAGGGACATAGAAATCTCTCTCTCTAGGGACCTAGAAATCCCTCTAGGGACATAGAAATCTCTCTCTCTAGGGACCTAGAAATCCCTCTAGGGACCTAGAAATCCCTCTAGCGACATAGAAATCCCTCTAGCGACATAGAAATCCCTCTAGGGACATAGAAATCCCTCTAGGGACATAGAAATCCCTATAGGGACATAGAAATCCCTCTAGGGACATAGAAATCTATCCCTCTAGGGACATAGAAATCCCTCTAGGGACATAGAAATCCCTCTAGGGACATTGAAATCCCTCTAGGGACATAGAAATCCCTCTAGGGACCTAGAAATCTATCCCTCTAGGGACCTAGAAATCCCTCTAGGGACATTGAAATCCCTCTAGGGACCTAGAAATCTCTCTAGTGACATAGAAATCCCTCTAGGGACATAGAAATCTATCCCTCTAGGGACCTAGAAATCCCTCTAGGGACCTAGAAATCCCTCTAGGGACATAGAAATCCCTCTAGCGACATAGAAATCCCTCTAGGGACATAGAAATCTATCCCTCTAGGGACATAGAAATCCCTCTAGGGACCTAGAAATCCCTCTAGGGACATTGAAATCTATCCCTCTAGGGACCTAGAAATCTATCTAGGGACATTGAAATCCCTCTAGGGACCTAGAAATCTCTCTAGGGACATAGAAATCCCTCTAGGGACATAGAAATCTATCCCTCTAGGGACCTAGAAATCCCTCTAGGGACCTAGAAATCCCTCTAGGGACCTAGAAATCCCTCTAGGGACCTAGAAATCCCTCTAGGGACCTAGAAATCCCTCTAGGGACCTAGAAATCCCTCTAGGGACATAGAAATCTCTCTCTCTAGGGACCTAGAAATCCCTCTAGGGACATAGAAATCCCTCTAGGGACATAGAAATCTATCCCTCTAGGGACATAGAAATCCCTCTAGGGACATAGAAATCCCTCTAGGGACATAGAAATCCCTCTAGGGACATAGAAATCCCTCTAGGGACCTAGAAATCTATCCCTCTAGGGACCTAGAAATCCCTCTAGGGACATTGAAATCCCTCTAGGGACCTAGAAATCCCTCTAGGGACATTGAAATCCCTCTAGGGACCTAGAAATCTATCCCTCTAGGGACCTAGAAATCCCTCTAGGGACATTGAAATCCCTCTAGGGACCTAGAAATCTATCCCTCTAGGGACCTAGAAATCCCTCTAGCGACATAGAAATCCCTCTAGCGACATAGAAATCCCTCTAGGGACATAGAAATCCCTCTAGGGACCTAGAAATCTATCCCTCTAGGGACCTAGAAATCCCTCTAGGGACATTGAAATCCCTCTAGGGACCTAGAAATCCCTCTAGGGACATTGAAATCCCTCTAGGGACCTAGAAATCTATCCCTCTAGGGACCTAGAAATCCCTCTAGGGACATTGAAATCCCTCTAGGGACCTAGAAATCTATCCCTCTAGGGACCTAGAAATCTATCCCTCTAGGGACCTAGAAATCCCTCTAGGGACCTAGAAATCCCTCTAGGGACATAGAAATCTCTCTCTCTAGAACCTAGAAATCCCTCTAGGGACCTAGAAATCCCTCTAGCGACATAGAAATCCCTCTAGCGACATAGAAATCCCTCTAGGGACATAGAAATCTATCGCTCTAGGGACATAGAAATCCCTCTAGGGACCTAGAAATCCCTCTAGGGACATAGAAATCCCTCTAGGGACATAGAAATCTATCCCTCTAGGGACCTAGAAATCCCTCTAGGGACCTAGAAATCCCTCTAGGGACCTAGAAATCCCTCTAGGGACCTAGCAATCCCTCTAGGGACCTAGAAATCCCTCTAGGGACCTAGAAATCCCTCTAGGGACATAGAAATCTCTCTCTCTAGGGACCTAGAAATCCCTCTAGGGACATAGAAATCCCTCTAGGGACATAGAAATCTATCCCTCTAGGGACATAGAAATCCCTCTAGGGACATAGAAATCCCTCTAGGGACATAGAAATCCCTCTAGGGACATAGAAATCCCTCTAGGGACCTAGAAATCTATCCCTCTAGGGACCTAGAAATCCCTCTAGGGACCTAGAAATCCCTCTAGGGACATTGAAATCCCTCTAGGGACCTAGAAATCTATCCCTCTAGGGACCTAGAAATCCCTCTAGGGACATTGAAATCCCTCTAGGGACCTAGAAATCTATCCCTCTAGGGACCTAGAAATCCCTCTAGGGACCTAGAAATCCCTCTAGGGACATAGAAATCTCTCTCTCTAGGGACCTAGAAATCCCTCTAGGGACATAGAAATCTCTCTCTCTAGGGACCTAGAAATCCCTCTAGGGACCTAGAAATCCCTCTAGCGACATAGAAATCCCTCTAGCGACATAGAAATCCCTCTAGGGACATAGAAATCTATCGCTCTAGGGACATAGAAATCCCTCTAGGGACCTAGAAATCCCTCTAGGGACATAGAAATCTATCCCTCTAGGGACCTAGAAATCCCTCTAGGGACCTAGAAATCCCTCTAGGGACATAGAAATCCCTCTAGCGACATAGAAATCCCTCTAGGGACATAGAAATCTATCCCTCTAGGGACATAGAAATCACTCTAGGGACCTAGAAATCCCTCTAGGGACATTGAAATCTATCCCTCTAGGGACCTAGAAATCTATCTAGGGACATTGAAATCCCTCTAGGGACCTAGAAATCTCTCTAGGGACATAGAAATCTCTCTAGGGACATAGAAATCCCTCTAGGGACCTAGAAATCCCTCTAGGGACATTGAAATCCCTCTAGGGACCTAGAAATCCCTCTAGGGACATAGAAATCTATCCCTCTAGGGACCTAGAAATCCCTCTAGGGACCTAGAAATCCCTCTAGGGACAAAGAAATCTCTCTCTCTAGGGACCTAGAAATCCCTCTAGGGACATAGAAATCTCTCTCTCTAGGGACCTAGAAATCCCTCTAGGGACCTAGAAATCCCTCTAGCGACATAGAAATCCCTCTAGCGACATAGAAATCCCTCTAGGGACATAGAAATCCCTCTAGGGACATAGAAATCCCTATAAGGACATAGAAATCCCTCTAGGGACATAGAAATCTATCCCTCTAGGGACATAGAAATCCCTCTAGGGACATAGAAATCCCTCTAGGGACCTAGAAATCCCTCTAGGGACCTAGAAATCCCTCTAGGGACATAGAAATCTCTCTCTCTAGGGACCTAGAAATCCCTCTAGGGACCTAGAAATCCCTCTAGCGACATAGAAATCCCTCTAGCGACATAGAAATCCCTCTAGGGACATAGAAATCTATCGCTCTAGGGACATAGAAATCCCTCTAGGGACCTAGAAATCCCTCTAGGGACATAGAAATCCCTCTAGGAACATAGAAATCCCTCTAGGAACCTAGAAATCCCTCTAGGGACCTAGAAATCCCTCTAGGGACCTAGAAATCCCTCTAGGGACCTAGAAATCCCTCTAGGGACATAGAAATCCCTCTAGGAACCTAGAAATCCCTCTAGGGACCTAGAAATCCCTCTAGGGACCTAGAAATCCCTCTAGGGACATAGAAATCCCTCTAGGGACATAGAAATCCCTCTAGGGACATAGAAATCCCTCTAGTGACATAGAAATCCCTATAGGGACATAGAAATCCCTCTAGGGACATAGAAATCTATCCCTCTAGGGACATAGAAATCCCTCTAGGGACATAGAAATCCCTCTAGGGACCTAGAAATCTATCCCTCTAGGGACCTAGAAATCCCTCTAGGGACATTGAAATCCCTCTAGGGACCTAGAAATCTCTCTAGTGACATAGAAATCCCTCTAGGGACATAGAAATCTATCCCTCTAGGGACCTAGAAATCCCTCTAGGGACCTAGAAATCCCTCTAGGGACATAGAAATCCCTCTAGCGACATAGAAATCCCTCTAGGGACATAGAAATCTATCCCTCTAGGGACATAGAAATCACTCTAGGGACCTAGAAATCCCTCTAGGGACATTGAAATCTATCCCTCTAGGGACCTAGAAATCTATCTAGGGACATTGAAATCCCTCTAGGGACCTAGAAATCTCTCTAGGGACATAGAAATCTCTCTAGGGACATAGAAATCCCTCTAGGGACCTAGAAATCCCTCTAGGGACATTGAAATCCCTCTAGGGACCTAGAAATCCCTCTAGGGACATAGAAATCTATCCCTCTAGGGACCTAGAAATCCCTCTAGGGACCTAGAAATCCCTCTAGGGACAAAGAAATCTCTCTCTCTAGGGACCTAGAAATCCCTCTAGGGACATAGAAATCTCTCTCTCTAGGGACCTAGAAATCCCTCTAGGGACCTAGAAATCCCTCTAGCGACATAGAAATCCCTCTAGCGACATAGAAATCCCTCTAGGGACATAGAAATCCCTCTAGGGACATAGAAATCCCTATAGGGACATAGAAATCCCTCTAGGGACATAGAAATCTATCCCTCTAGGGACATAGAAATCCCTCTAGGGACATAGAAATCCCTCTAGGGACATTGAAATCCCTCTAGGGACATAGAAATCCCTCTAGGGACCTAGAAATCTATCCCTCTAGGGACCTAGAAATCCCTCTAGGGACATTGAAATCCCTCTAGGGACCTAGAAATCTCTCTAGTGACATAGAAATCCCTCTAGGGACATAGAAATCTATCCCTCTAGGGACCTAGAAATCCCTCTAGGGACCTAGAAATCCCTCTAGGGACATAGAAATCCCTCTAGCGACATAGAAATCCCTCTAGGGACATAGAAATCTATCCCTCTAGGGACATAGAAATCCCTCTAGGGACCTAGAAATCCCTCTAGGGACATTGAAATCTATCCCTCTAGGGACCTAGAAATCTATCTAGGGACATTGAAATCCCTCTAGGGACCTAGAAATCTCTCTAGGGACATAGAAATCTCTCTAGGGACATAGAAATCCCTCTAGGGACATAGAAATCTATCCCTCTAGGGACCTAGAAATCCCTCTAGGGACCTAGAAATCCCTCTAGGGACCTAGAAATCCCTCTAGGGACCTAGAAATCCCTCTAGGGACATAGAAATCTCTCTCTCTAGGGACCTAGAAATCCCTCTAGGGACCTAGAAATCCCTCTAGCGACATAGAAATCCCTCTAGCGACATAGAAATCCCTCTAGGGACATAGAAATCTATCGCTCTAGGGACATAGAAATCCCTCTAGGGACCTAGAAATCCCTCTAGGGACATAGAAATCCCTCTAGGAACCTAGAAATCCCTCTAGGGACCTAGAAATCCCTCTAGGGACCTAGAAATCCCTCTAGGGACCTAGAAATCCCTCTAGGGACATAGAAATCCCTCTATGGACATAGAAATCCCTCTAGGGACATAGAAATCTATCCCTCTAGGGACCTAGAAATCCCTCTAGGGACATTGAAATCCCTCTAGGGACCTAGAAATCTATCCCTCTAGGGACCTAGAAATCCCTCTAGGGACCTAGAAATCCCTCTAGGGACATAGAAATCTCTCTCTCTAGGGACCTAGAAATCCCTCTAGGGACATAGAAATCTCTCTCTCTAGGGACCTAGAAATCCCTCTAGGGACCTAGAAATCCCTCTAGCGACATAGAAATCCCTCTAGCGACATAGAAATCCCTCTAGGGACATAGAAATCTATCGCTCTAGGGACATAGAAATCCCTCTAGGGACCTAGAAATCCCTCTAGGGACATAGAAATCTATCCCTCTAGGGACCTAGAAATCCCTCTAGGGACATAGAAATCCCTCTATGGACATAGAAATCCCTCTAGGGACATATAAATCTATCCCTCTAGGGACATAGAAATCCCTCTAGGGACCTAGAAATCCCTCTAGGGACATAGAAATCCCTCTAGGGACATAGAAATCCCTCTAGGGACATAGAAATCTATCCCTCTAGGGACATAGAAATCCCTCTAGGGACCTAGAAATCCCTCTAGGGACCTAGAAATCCCTCTAGGGACATTGAAATCTCTCTAGGGACATAGAAATCCCTCTAGGGACATAGAAATCTATCCCTCTAGGGACCTAGAAATCCCTCTAGGGACCTAGAAATCCCTCTAGGGACCTAGAAATCCCTCTAGGGACCTAGAAATCCCTCTAGGGACCTAGAAATCCCTCTAGTGACCTAGAAATCCCTCTAGGGACATAGAAATCTCTCTCTCTAGGGACCTAGAAATCCCTCTAGGGACATAGAAATCCCTCTAGGGACATAGAAATCTATCCCTCTAGGGACATAGAAATCCCTCTAGGGACATAGAAATCCCTCTAGGGACATAGAAATCCCTCTAGGGACCTAGAAATCTATCCCTCTAGGGACCTAGAAATCCCTCTAGGGACATAGAAATCCCTCTAGGGACCTAGAAATCTATCCCTCTAGGGACCTAGAAATCCCTCTAGGGACATTGAAATCCCTCTAGGGACCTAGAAATCCCTCTAGGGACATTGAAATCCCTCTAGGGACCTAAAAATCTATCCCTCTAGGGACCTAGAAATCCCTCTAGGGACATTGAAATCCCTCTAGGGACCTAGAAATCTATCCCTCTAGGGACCTAGAAATCCCTCTAGCGACATAGAAATCCCTCTAGCGACATAGAAATCCCTCTAGGGACATAGAAATCCCTCTAGGGACCTAGAAATCTATCCCTCTAGGGACCTAGAAATCCCTCTAGGGACATTGAAATCCCTCTAGGGACCTAGAAATCCCTCTAGGGACATTGAAATCCCTCTAGGGACCTAGAAATCTATCCCTCTAGGGACCTAGAAATCCCTCTAGGGACATTGAAATCCCTCTAGGGACCTAGAAATCTATCCCTCTAGGGACCTAGAAATCTATCCCTCTAGGGACCTAGAAATCCCTCTAGGGACCTAGAAATCCCTCTAGGGACATAGAAATCTCTCTCTCTAGGGACCTAGAAATCCCTCTAGGGACCTAGAAATCCCTCTAGCGACATAGAAATCCCTCTAGCGACATAGAAATCCCTCTAGGGACATAGAAATCTATCGCTCTAGGGACATAGAAATCCCTCTAGGGACCTAGAAATCCCTCTAGGGACCTAGAAATCTATCCCTCTAGGGACCTAGAAATCCCTCTAGGGACCTAGAAATCCCTCTAGGGACATAGAAATCTCTCTCTCTAGGGACCTAGAAATCCCTCTAGGGACATAGAAATCTCTCTCTCTAGGGACCTAGAAATCCCTCTAGGGACCTAGAAATCCCTCTAGCGACATAGAAATCCCTCTAGCGACATAGAAATCCCTCTAGGGACATAGAAATCTATCGCTCTAGGGACATAGAAATCCCTCTAGGGACCTAGAAATCCCTCTAGGGACATAGAAATCTATCCCTCTAGGGACCTAGAAATCCCTCTAGGGACATAGAAATCCCTCTATGGACATAGAAATCCCTCTAGGGACATATAAATCTATCCCTCTAGGGACATAGAAATCCCTCTAGGGACCTAGAAATCCCTCTAGGGACATAGAAATCCCTCTAGGGACATAGAAATCCCTCTAGGGACATAGAAATCTATCCCTCTAGGGACATAGAAATCCCTCTAGGGACCTAGAAATCCCTCTAGGGACCTAGAAATCCCTCTAGGGACATTGAAATCCCTCTAGGGACCTAGAAATCCCTCTAGGGACCTAGAAATCCCTCTAGGGACATAGAAATCCCTCTAGGGACCTAGAAATCTCTCTAGGGACATAGAAATCCCTCTAGGGACATAGAAATCTATCCCTCTAGGGACCTAGAAATCCCTCTAGGGACCTAGAAATCCCTCTAGGGACCTAGAAATCCCTCTAGGGACATAGAAATCTCTCTCTCTAGGGACCTAGAAATCCCTCTAGGGACATAGAAATCTCTCTCTCTAGGGACCTAGAAATCCCTCTAGGGACCTAGAAATCCCTCTAGCGACATAGAAATCCCTCTAGGGACATAGAAATCCCTCTAGGGACATAGAAATCCCTCTAGGGACATAGAAATACCTATAGGGACATAGAAATCCCTCTAGGGACATAGAAATCTATCCCTCTAGGGACATAGAAATCCCTCTAGGGACATAGAAATCCCTCTAGGGACATTGAAATCCCTCTAGGGACATAGAAATCCCTTTAGGGACCTAGAAATCTATCCCTCTAGGGACCTAGAAATCTATCCCTCTAGGGACCTAGAAATCCCTCTAGGGACATTGAAATCCCTCTAGGGACCTAGAAATCTCTCTAGGGACATAGAAATCTCTCTAGGGACATAGAAATCCCTCTAGGGACATAGAAATCTATCCCTCTAGGGACCTAGAAATCCCTCTAGGGACCTAGAAATCCCTCTAGGGACCTAGAAATCCCTCTAGGGACCTAGAAATCCCTCTAGGGACCTAGAAATCCCTCTAGGAACCTAGAAATCCCTCTAGGGACCTAGAAATCCCTCTAGGGACATAGAAATCTCTCTCTCTCTAGGGACCTAGAAATCAATCTAGGGACCTAGAAATCCCTCTAGGGACCTAGAAATCTCTCTAGGGACATAGAAATCCCTCTAGGGACATAGAAATCTATCCCTCTAGGGACCTAGAAATCCCTCTAGGGACCTAGAAATCCCTCTAGGGACCTAGAAATCCCTCTAGGGACATAGAAATCTCTCTCTCTAGGGACCTAGAAATCCCTCTAGGGACATAGAAATCCCTCTAGGGACCTAGAAATCTATCCCTCTAGGGACATAGAAATCCCTCTAGGGACCTAGAAATCTATCCCTCTAGGGACCTAGAAATCCCTCTAGGGACATTGAAATCCCTCTAGGGACCTAGAAATCTCTCTAGTGACATAGAAATCCCTCTAGGGACATAGAAATCTATCCCTCTAGGGACCTAGAAATCTATCCCTCTAGGGACCTAGAAATCTATCCCTCTAGGGACCTAGAAATCCCTCTAGCGACATAGAAATCCCTCTAGCGACATAGAAATCCCTCTAGGGACATAGAAATCCCTCTAGGGACCTAGAAATCTATCCCTCTAGGGACCTAGAAATCCCTCTAGGGACATTGAAATCCCTCTAGGGACCTAGAAATCCCTCTAGGGACATTGAAATCCCTCTAGGGACCTAGAAATCTATCCCTCTAGGGACCTAGAAATCCCTCTAGGGACATTGAAATCCCTCTAGGGACCTAGAAATCTATCCCTCTAGGGACCTAGAAATCTATCCCTCTAGGGACCTAGAAATCCCTCTAGGGACCTAGAAATCCCTCTAGGGACATAGAAATCTCTCTCTCTAGGGACCTAGAAATCCCTCTAGGGACCTAGAAATCCCTCTAGCGACATAGAAATCCCTCTAGCGACATAGAAATCCCTCTAGGGACATAGAAATCTATCGCTCTAGGGACATAGAAATCCCTCTAGGGACCTAGAAATCCCTCTAGGGACATAGAAATCCCTCTAGGAACCTAGAAATCCCTCTAGGGACCTAGAAATCCCTCTATGGACCTAGAAATCCCTCTAGGGACCTAGAAATCCCTCTAGGGACATAGAAATCCCTCTAGGAACCTAGAAATCCCTCTAGGGACCTAGAAATCCCTCTAGGGACCTAGAAATCCCTCTAGGGACATAGAAATCCCTCTAGGGACATAGAAATCCCTCTAGGGACATAGAAATCCCTCTAGGGACATAGAAATCCCTATAGGGACATAGAAATCCCTCTAGGGACATAGAAATCTATCCCTCTAGGGACATAGAAATCCCTCTAGGGACATAGAAATCCCTCTAGGGACCTAGAAATAAATCCCTCTAGGGACCTAGAAATCCCTCTAGGGACATTGAAATCCCTCTAGGGACCTAGAAATCTCTCTAGTGACATAGAAATCCCTCTAGGGACATAGAAATCTATCCCTCTAGGGACCTAGAAATCCCTCTAGGGACCTAGAAATCCCTCTAGGGACATAGAAATCCCTCTAGCGACATAGAAATCCCTCTAGGGACATAGAAATCTATCCCTCTAGGGACATAGAAATCACTTTAGGGACCTAGAAATCCCTCTAGGGACATTGAAATCTATCCCTCTAGGGACCTAGAAATCTATCTAGGGACATTGAAATCCCTCTAGGGACCTAGAAATCTCTCTAGGGACATAGAAATCTCTCTAGGGACATAGAAATCCCTCTAGGGACCTAGAAATCCCTCTAGGGACATTGAAATCCCTCTAGGGACCTAGAAATCCCTCTAGGGACATAGAAATCTATCCCTCTAGGGACCTAGAAATCCCTCTAGGGACCTAGAAATCCCTCTAGGGACATAGAAATCTCTCTCTCTAGGGACCTAGAAATCCCTCTAGGGACATAGAAATCTCTCTCTCTAGGGACCTAGAAATCCCTCTAGGGACCTAGAAATCCCTCTAGCGACATAGAAATCCCTCTAGCGACATAGAAATCCCTCTAGGGACATAGAAATCCCTCTAGGGACATAGAAATCCCTATAGGGACATAGAAATCCCTCTAGGGACATAGAAATCTATCCCTCTAGGGACATAGAAATCCCTCTAGGGACATAGAAATCCCTCTAGGGACATTGAAATCCCTCTAGGGACATAGAAATCCCTCTAGGGACCTAGAAATCTATCCCTCTAGGGACCTAGAAATCCCTCTAGGGACATTGAAATCCCTCTAGGGACCTAGAAATCTCTCTAGTGACATAGAAATCCCTCTAGGGACATAGAAATCTATCCCTCTAGGGACCTAGAAATCCCTCTAGGGACCTAGAAATCCCTCTAGGGACATAGAAATCCCTCTAGCGACATAGAAATCCCTCTAGGGACATAGAAATCTATCCCTCTAGGGACATAGAAATCCCTCTAGGGACCTAGAAATCCCTCTAGGGACATTGAAATCTATCCCTCTAGGGACCTAGAAATCTATCTAGGGACATTGAAATCCCTCTAGGGACCTAGAAATCTCTCTAGGGACATAGAAATCTCTCTAGGGACATAGAAATCCCTCTAGGGACATAGAAATCTATCCCTCTAGGGACCTAGAAATCCCTCTAGGGACCTAGAAATCCCTCTAGGGACCTAGAAATCCCTCTAGGGACATTGAAATCCCTCTAGGGACCTAGAAATCTATCCCTCTAGGGACCTAGAAATCCCTCTAGGGACATTGAAATCCCTCTAGGGACCTAGAAATCTATCCCTCTAGGGACCTAGAAATCTATCCCTCTAGGGACCTAGAAATCCCTCTAGGGACCTAGAAATCCCTCTAGGGACATAGAAATCTCTCTCTCTAGAACCCAGAAATCCCTCTAGGGACCTAGAAATCCCTCTAGCGACATAGAAATCCCTCTAGCGACATAGAAATCCCTCTAGGGACATAGAAATCTATCGCTCTAGGGACATAGAAATCCCTCTAGGGACCTAGAAATCCCTCTAGGGACATAGAAATCCCTCTAGGGACATAGAAATCTATCCCTCTAGGGACCTAGAAATCCCTCTAGGGACCTAGAAATCCCTCTAGGGACCTAGAAATCCCTCTAGGGACCTAGCAATCCCTCTAGGGACCTAGAAATCCCTCTAGGGACCTAGAAATCCCTCTAGGGACATAGAAATCTCTCTCTCTAGGGACCTAGAAATCCCTCTAGGGACATAGAAATCCCTCTAGGGACATAGAAATCTATCCCTCTAGGGACATAGAAATCCCTCTAGGGACATAGAAATCCCTCTAGGGACATAGAAATCCCTCTAGGGACATAGAAATCCCTCTAGGGACCTAGAAATCTATCCCTCTAGGGACCTAGAAATCCCTCTAGGGACCTAGAAATCCCTCTAGGGACATTGAAATCCCTCTAGGGACCTAGAAATCTATCCCTCTAGGGACCTAGAAATCCCTCTAGGGACATTGAAATCCCTCTAGGGACCTAGAAATCTATCCCTCTAGGGACCTAGAAATCCCTCTAGGGACCTAGAAATCCCTCTAGGGACATAGAAATCTCTCTCTCTAGGGACCTAGAAATCCCTCTAGGGACATAGAAATCTCTCTCTCTAGGGACCTAGAAATCCCTCTAGGGACCTAGAAATCCCTCTAGCGACATAGAAATCCCTCTAGCGACATAGAAATCCCTCTAGGGACATAGAAATCTATCCCTCTAGGGACATAGAAATCACTCTAGGGACCTAGAAATCCCTCTAGGGACATTGAAATCTATCCCTCTAGGGACCTAGAAATCTATCTAGGGACATTGAAATCCCTCTAGGGACCTAGAAATCTCTCTAGGGACATAGAAATCTCTCTAGGGACATAGAAATCCCTCTAGGGACCTAGAAATCCCTCTAGGGACATTGAAATCCCTCTAGGGACCTAGAAATCCCTCTAGGGACATAGAAATCTATCCCTCTAGGGACCTAGAAATCCCTCTAGGGACCTAGAAATCCCTCTAGGGACAAAGAAATCTCTCTCTCTAGGGACCTAGAAATCCCTCTAGGGACATAGAAATCTCTCTCTCTAGGGACCTAGAAATCCCTCTAGGGACCTAGAAATCCCTCTAGCGACATAGAAATCCCTCTAGCGACATAGAAATCCCTCTAGGGACATAGAAATCCCTCTAGGGACATAGAAATCCCTATAGGGACATAGAAATCCCTCTAGGGACATAGAAATCTATCCCTCTAGGGACATAGAAATCCCTCTAGGGACATAGAAATCCCTCTAGGGACATTGAAATCCCTCTAGGGACATAGAAATCCCTCTAGGGACCTAGAAATCTATCCCTCTAGGGACCTAGAAATCCCTCTAGGGACATAGAAATCTATCCCTCTAGGGACCTAGAAATCCCTCTAGGGACCTAGAAATCCCTCTAGGGACATAGAAATCCCTCTAGCGACATAGAAATCCCTCTAGGGACATAGAAATCTATCCCTCTAGGGACATAGAAATCCCTCTAGGGACCTAGAAATCCCTCTAGGGACATTGAAATCTATCCCTCTAGGGACCTAGAAATCTATCTAGGGACATTGAAATCCCTCTAGCGACCTAGAAATCTCTCTAGGGACATAGAAATCTCTCTAGGGACATAGAAATCCCTCTAGGGACATAGAAATCTATCCCTCTAGGGACCTAGAAATCCCTCTAGGGACCTAGAAATCCCTCTAGGGACATAGAAATCCCTCTAGCGACATAGAAATCCCTCTAGGGACATAGAAATCTATCCCTCTAGGGACATAGAAATCACTTTAGGGACCTAGAAATCCCTCTAGGGACATTGAAATCTATCCCTCTAGGGACCTAGAAATCTATCTAGGGACATTGAAATCCCTCTAGGGACCTAGAAATCTCTCTAGGGACATAGAAATCTCTCTAGGGACATAGAAATCCCTCTAGGGACCTAGAAATCCCTCTAGGGACATTGAAATCCCTCTAGGGACCTAGAAATCCCTCTAGGGACATAGAAATCTATCCCTCTAGGGACCTAGAAATCCCTCTAGGGACCTAGAAATCCCTCTAGGGACATAGAAATCTCTCTCTCTAGGGACCTAGAAATCCCTCTAGGGACATAGAAATCTCTCTCTCTAGGGACCTAGAAATCCCTCTAGGGACCTAGAAATCCCTCTAGCGACATAGAAATCCCTCTAGCGACATAGAAATCCCTCTAGGGACATAGAAATCCCTCTAGGGACATAGAAATCCCTATAGGGACATAGAAATCCCTCTAGGGACATAGAAATCTATCCCTCTAGGGACATAGAAATCCCTCTAGGGACATAGAAATCCCTCTAGGGACATTGAAATCCCTCTAGGGACATAGAAATCCCTCTAGGGACCTAGAAATCTATCCCTCTAGGGACCTAGAAATCCCTCTAGGGACATTGAAATCCCTCTAGGGACCTAGAAATCTCTCTAGTGACATAGAAATCCCTCTAGGGACATAGAAATCTATCCCTCTAGGGACCTAGAAATCCCTCTAGGGACCTAGAAATCCCTCTAGGGACATAGAAATCCCTCTAGCGACATAGAAATCCCTCTAGGGACATAGAAATCTATCCCTCTAGGGACATAGAAATCCCTCTAGGGACCTAGAAATCCCTCTAGGGACATTGAAATCTATCCCTCTAGGGACCTAGAAATCTATCTAGGGACATTGAAATCCCTCTAGGGACCTAGAAATCTCTCTAGGGACATAGAAATCTCTCTAGGGACATAGAAATCCCTCTAGGGACATAGAAATCTCTCTCTCTAGGGACCTAGAAATCCCTCTAGGGACCTAGAAATCCCTCTAGCGACATAGAAATCCCTCTAGCGACATAGAAATCCCTCTAGGGACATAGAAATCTATCCCTCTAGGGACATAGAAATCACTCTAGGGACCTAGAAATCCCTCTAGGGACATTGAAATCTATCCCTCTAGGGACCTAGAAATCTATCTAGGGACATTGAAATCCCTCTAGGGACCTAGAAATCTCTCTAGGGACATAGAAATCTCTCTAGGGACATAGAAATCCCTCTAGGGACCTAGAAATCCCTCTAGGGACATTGAAATCCCTCTAGGGACCTAGAAATCCCTCTAGGGACATAGAAATCTATCCCTCTAGGGACCTAGAAATCCCTCTAGGGACCTAGAAATCCCTCTAGGGACAAAGAAATCTCTCTCTCTAGGGACCTAGAAATCCCTCTAGGGACATAGAAATCTCTCTCTCTAGGGACCTAGAAATCCCTCTAGGGACCTAGAAATCCCTCTAGCGACATAGAAATCCCTCTAGCGACATAGAAATCCCTCTAGGGACATAGAAATCCCTCTAGGGACATAGAAATCCCTATAGGGACATAGAAATCCCTCTAGGGACATAGAAATCTATCCCTCTAGGGACATAGAAATCCCTCTAGGGACATAGAAATCCCTCTAGGGACATTGAAATCCCTCTAGGGACATAGAAATCCCTCTAGGGACCTAGAAATCTATCCCTCTAGGGACCTAGAAATCCCTCTAGGGACATAGAAATCTATCCCTCTAGGGACCTAGAAATCCCTCTAGGGACCTAGAAATCCCTCTAGGGACATAGAAATCCCTCTAGCGACATAGAAATCCCTCTAGGGACATAGAAATCTATCCCTCTAGGGACATAGAAATCCCTCTAGGGACCTAGAAATCCCTCTAGGGACATTGAAATCTATCCCTCTAGGGACCTAGAAATCTATCTAGGGACATTGAAATCCCTCTAGCGACCTAGAAATCTCTCTAGGGACATAGAAATCTCTCTAGGGACATAGAAATCCCTCTAGGGACATAGAAATCTATCCCTCTAGGGACCTAGAAATCCCTCTAGGGACCTAGAAATCCCTCTAGGGACATAGAAATCCCTCTAGCGACATAGAAATCCCTCTAGGGACATAGAAATCTATCCCTCTAGGGACATAGAAATCACTTTAGGGACCTAGAAATCCCTCTAGGGACATTGAAATCTATCCCTCTAGGGACCTAGAAATCTATCTAGGGACATTGAAATCCCTCTAGGGACCTAGAAATCTCTCTAGGGACATAGAAATCTCTCTAGGGACATAGAAATCCCTCTAGGGACCTAGAAATCCCTCTAGGGACATTGAAATCCCTCTAGGGACCTAGAAATCCCTCTAGGGACATAGAAATCTATCCCTCTAGGGACATTGAAATCTATCCCTCTAGGGACCTAGAAATCTATCTAGGGACATTGAAATCCCTCTAGGGACCTAGAAATCCCTCTAGGGACATAGAAATCTATCCCTCTAGGGACCTAGAAATCCCTCTAGGGACCTAGAAATCCCTCTAGGGACATTGAAATCCCTCTAGGGACCTAGAAATCTCTCTAGTGACATAGAAATCCCTCTAGGGACATAGAAATCTATCCCTCTAGGGACCTAGAAATCCCTCTAGGGACCTAGAAATCCCTCTAGGGACATAGAAATCCCTCTAGCGACATAGAAATCCCTCTAGGGACATAGAAATCTATCCCTCTAGGGACATAGAAATCACTTTAGGGACCTAGAAATCCCTCTAGGGACATTGAAATCTATCCCTCTAGGGACCTAGAAATCTATCTAGGGACATTGAAATCCCTCTAGGGACCTAGAAATCTCTCTAGGGACATAGAAATCTCTCTAGGGACATAGAAATCCCTCTAGGGACCTAGAAATCCCTCTAGGGACATTGAAATCCCTCTAGGGACCTAGAAATCCCTCTAGGGACATAGAAATCTATCCCTCTAGGGACCTAGAAATCCCTCTAGGGACCTAGAAATCCCTCTAGGGACATAGAAATCTCTCTCTCTAGGGACCTAGAAATCCCTCTAGGGACATAGAAATCTCTCTCTCTAGGGACCTAGAAATCCCTCTAGGGACCTAGAAATCCCTCTAGCGACATAGAAATCCCTCTAGCGACATAGAAATCCCTCTAGGGACATAGAAATCCCTCTAGGGACATAGAAATCCCTATAGGGACATAGAAATCCCTCTAGGGACATAGAAATCTATCCCTCTAGGGACATAGAAATCCCTCTAGGGACATAGAAATCCCTCAAGGGACATTGAAATCCCTCTAGGGACATAGAAATCCCTCTAGGGACCTAGAAATCTATCCCTCTAGGGACCTAGAAATCCCTCTAGGGACATTGAAATCCCTCTAGGGACCTAGAAATCTCTCTAGTGACATAGAAATCCCTCTAGGGACATAGAAATCTATCCCTCTAGGGACCTAGAAATCCCTCTAGGGACCTAGAAATCCCTCTAGGGACATAGAAATCCCTCTAGCGACATAGAAATCCCTCTAGGGACATAGAAATCTATCCCTCTAGGGACATAGAAATCCCTCTAGGGACCTAGAAATCCCTCTAGGGACATTGAAATCTATCCCTCTAGGGACCTAGAAATCTATCTAGGGACATTGAAATCCCTCTAGGGACCTAGAAATCTCTCTAGGGACATAGAAATCTCTCTAGGGACATAGAAATCCCTCTAGGGACATAGAAATCTATCCCTCTAGGGACCTAGAAATCCCTCTAGGGACCTAGAAATCCCTCTAGGGACCTAGAAATCCCTCTAGGGACATTGAAATCCCTCTAGGGACCTAGAAATCTATCCCTCTAGGGACCTAGAAATCCCTCTAGGGACATTGAAATCCCTCTAGGGACCTAGAAATCTATCCCTCTAGGGACCTAGAAATCTATCCCTCTAGGGACCTAGAAATCCCTCTAGGGACCTAGAAATCCCTCTAGGGACATAGAAATCTCTCTCTCTAGAACCCAGAAATCCCTCTAGGGACCTAGAAATCCCTCTAGCGACATAGAAATCCCTCTAGCGACATAGAAATCCCTCTAGGGACATAGAAATCTATCGCTCTAGGGACATAGAAATCCCTCTAGGGACCTAGAAATCCCTCTAGGGACATAGAAATCCCTCTAGGGACATAGAAATCTATCCCTCTAGGGACCTAGAAATCCCTCTAGGGACCTAGAAATCCCTCTAGGGACCTAGAAATCCCTCTAGGGACCTAGCAATCCCTCTAGGGACCTAGAAATCCCTCTAGGGACCTAGAAATCCCTCTAGGGACATAGAAATCTCTCTCTCTAGGGACCTAGAAATCCCTCTAGGGACATAGAAATCCCTCTAGGGACATAGAAATCTATCCCTCTAGGGACATAGAAATCCCTCTAGGGACATAGAAATCCCTCTAGGGACATAGAAATCCCTCTAGGGACATAGAAATCCCTCTAGGGACCTAGAAATCTATCCCTCTAGGGACCTAGAAATCCCTCTAGGGACCTAGAAATCCCTCTAGGGACATTGAAATCCCTCTAGGGACCTAGAAATCTATCCCTCTAGGGACCTAGAAATCCCTCTAGGGACATTGAAATCCCTCTAGGGACCTAGAAATCTATCCCTCTAGGGACCTAGAAATCCCTCTAGGGACCTAGAAATCCCTCTAGGGACATAGAAATCTCTCTCTCTAGGGACCTAGAAATCCCTCTAGGGACATAGAAATCTCTCTCTCTAGGGACCTAGAAATCCCTCTAGGGACCTAGAAATCCCTCTAGCGACATAGAAATCCCTCTAGCGACATAGAAATCCCTCTAGGGACATAGAAATCTATCCCTCTAGGGACATAGAAATCACTCTAGGGACCTAGAAATCCCTCTAGGGACATTGAAATCTATCCCTCTAGGGACCTAGAAATCTATCTAGGGACATTGAAATCCCTCTAGGGACCTAGAAATCTCTCTAGGGACATAGAAATCTCTCTAGGGACATAGAAATCCCTCTAGGGACCTAGAAATCCCTCTAGGGACATTGAAATCCCTCTAGGGACCTAGAAATCCCTCTAGGGACATAGAAATCTATCCCTCTAGGGACCTAGAAATCCCTCTAGGGACCTAGAAATCCCTCTAGGGACAAAGAAATCTCTCTCTCTAGGGACCTAGAAATCCCTCTAGGGACATAGAAATCTCTCTCTCTAGGGACCTAGAAATCCCTCTAGGGACCTAGAAATCCCTCTAGCGACATAGAAATCCCTCTAGCGACATAGAAATCCCTCTAGGGACATAGAAATCCCTCTAGGGACATAGAAATCCCTATAGGGACATAGAAATCCCTCTAGGGACATAGAAATCTATCCCTCTAGGGACATAGAAATCCCTCTAGGGACATAGAAATCCCTCTAGGGACATTGAAATCCCTCTAGGGACATAGAAATCCCTCTAGGGACCTAGAAATCTATCCCTCTAGGGACCTAGAAATCCCTCTAGGGACATAGAAATCTATCCCTCTAGGGACCTAGAAATCCCTCTAGGGACCTAGAAATCCCTCTAGGGACATAGAAATCCCTCTAGCGACATAGAAATCCCTCTAGGGACATAGAAATCTATCCCTCTAGGGACATAGAAATCCCTCTAGGGACCTAGAAATCCCTCTAGGGACATTGAAATCTATCCCTCTAGGGACCTAGAAATCTATCTAGGGACATTGAAATCCCTCTAGCGACCTAGAAATCTCTCTAGGGACATAGAAATCTCTCTAGGGACATAGAAATCCCTCTAGGGACATAGAAATCTATCCCTCTAGGGACCTAGAAATCCCTCTAGGGACCTAGAAATCCCTCTAGGGACATAGAAATCCCTCTAGCGACATAGAAATCCCTCTAGGGACATAGAAATCTATCCCTCTAGGGACATAGAAATCACTTTAGGGACCTAGAAATCCCTCTAGGGACATTGAAATCTATCCCTCTAGGGACCTAGAAATCTATCTAGGGACATTGAAATCCCTCTAGGGACCTAGAAATCTCTCTAGGGACATAGAAATCTCTCTAGGGACATAGAAATCCCTCTAGGGACCTAGAAATCCCTCTAGGGACATTGAAATCCCTCTAGGGACCTAGAAATCCCTCTAGGGACATAGAAATCTATCCCTCTAGGGACCTAGAAATCCCTCTAGGGACCTAGAAATCCCTCTAGGGACATAGAAATCTCTCTCTCTAGGGACCTAGAAATCCCTCTAGGGACATAGAAATCTCTCTCTCTAGGGACCTAGAAATCCCTCTAGGGACCTAGAAATCCCTCTAGCGACATAGAAATCCCTCTAGCGACATAGAAATCCCTCTAGGGACATAGAAATCCCTCTAGGGACATAGAAATCCCTATAGGGACATAGAAATCCCTCTAGGGACATAGAAATCTATCCCTCTAGGGACATAGAAATCCCTCTAGGGACATAGAAATCCCTCTAGGGACATTGAAATCCCTCTAGGGACATAGAAATCCCTCTAGGGACCTAGAAATCTATCCCTCTAGGGACCTAGAAATCCCTCTAGGGACATTGAAATCCCTCTAGGGACCTAGAAATCTCTCTAGTGACATAGAAATCCCTCTAGGGACATAGAAATCTATCCCTCTAGGGACCTAGAAATCCCTCTAGGGACCTAGAAATCCCTCTAGGGACATAGAAATCCCTCTAGCGACATAGAAATCCCTCTAGGGACATAGAAATCTATCCCTCTAGGGACATAGAAATCCCTCTAGGGACCTAGAAATCCCTCTAGGGACATTGAAATCTATCCCTCTAGGGACCTAGAAATCTATCTAGGGACATTGAAATCCCTCTAGGGACCTAGAAATCTCTCTAGGGACATAGAAATCTCTCTAGGGACATAGAAATCCCTCTAGGGACATAGAAATCTCTCTCTCTAGGGACCTAGAAATCCCTCTAGGGACCTAGAAATCCCTCTAGCGACATAGAAATCCCTCTAGCGACATAGAAATCCCTCTAGGGACATAGAAATCTATCCCTCTAGGGACATAGAAATCACTCTAGGGACCTAGAAATCCCTCTAGGGACATTGAAATCTATCCCTCTAGGGACCTAGAAATCTATCTAGGGACATTGAAATCCCTCTAGGGACCTAGAAATCTCTCTAGGGACATAGAAATCTCTCTAGGGACATAGAAATCCCTCTAGGGACCTAGAAATCCCTCTAGGGACATTGAAATCCCTCTAGGGACCTAGAAATCCCTCTAGGGACATAGAAATCTATCCCTCTAGGGACCTAGAAATCCCTCTAGGGACCTAGAAATCCCTCTAGGGACAAAGAAATCTCTCTCTCTAGGGACCTAGAAATCCCTCTAGGGACATAGAAATCTCTCTCTCTAGGGACCTAGAAATCCCTCTAGGGACCTAGAAATCCCTCTAGCGACATAGAAATCCCTCTAGCGACATAGAAATCCCTCTAGGGACATAGAAATCCCTCTAGGGACATAGAAATCCCTATAGGGACATAGAAATCCCTCTAGGGACATAGAAATCTATCCCTCTAGGGACATAGAAATCCCTCTAGGGACATAGAAATCCCTCTAGGGACATTGAAATCCCTCTAGGGACATAGAAATCCCTCTAGGGACCTAGAAATCTATCCCTCTAGGGACCTAGAAATCCCTCTAGGGACATAGAAATCTATCCCTCTAGGGACCTAGAAATCCCTCTAGGGACCTAGAAATCCCTCTAGGGACATAGAAATCCCTCTAGCGACATAGAAATCCCTCTAGGGACATAGAAATCTATCCCTCTAGGGACATAGAAATCCCTCTAGGGACCTAGAAATCCCTCTAGGGACATTGAAATCTATCCCTCTAGGGACCTAGAAATCTATCTAGGGACATTGAAATCCCTCTAGCGACCTAGAAATCTCTCTAGGGACATAGAAATCTCTCTAGGGACATAGAAATCCCTCTAGGGACATAGAAATCTATCCCTCTAGGGACCTAGAAATCCCTCTAGGGACCTAGAAATCCCTCTAGGGACATAGAAATCCCTCTAGCGACATAGAAATCCCTCTAGGGACATAGAAATCTATCCCTCTAGGGACATAGAAATCACTTTAGGGACCTAGAAATCCCTCTAGGGACATTGAAATCTATCCCTCTAGGGACCTAGAAATCTATCTAGGGACATTGAAATCCCTCTAGGGACCTAGAAATCTCTCTAGGGACATAGAAATCTCTCTAGGGACATAGAAATCCCTCTAGGGACCTAGAAATCCCTCTAGGGACATTGAAATCCCTCTAGGGACCTAGAAATCCCTCTAGGGACATAGAAATCTATCCCTCTAGGGACCTAGAAATCCCTCTAGGGACCTAGAAATCCCTCTAGGGACATAGAAATCTCTCTCTCTAGGGACCTAGAAATCCCTCTAGGGACATAGAAATCTCTCTCTCTAGGGACCTAGAAATCCCTCTAGGGACCTAGAAATCCCTCTAGCGACATAGAAATCCCTCTAGCGACATAGAAATCCCTCTAGGGACATAGAAATCCCTCTAGGGACATAGAAATCCCTATAGGGACATAGAAATCCCTCTAGGGACATAGAAATCTATCCCTCTAGGGACATAGAAATCCCTCTAGGGACATAGAAATCCCTCTAGGGACATTGAAATCCCTCTAGGGACATAGAAATCCCTCTAGGGACCTAGAAATCTATCCCTCTAGGGACCTAGAAATCCCTCTAGGGACATTGAAATCCCTCTAGGGACCTAGAAATCTCTCTAGTGACATAGAAATCCCTCTAGGGACATAGAAATCTATCCCTCTAGGGACCTAGAAATCCCTCTAGGGACCTAGAAATCCCTCTAGGGACATAGAAATCCCTCTAGCGACATAGAAATCCCTCTAGGGACATAGAAATCTATCCCTCTAGGGACATAGAAATCCCTCTAGGGACCTAGAAATCCCTCTAGGGACATTGAAATCTATCCCTCTAGGGACCTAGAAATCTATCTAGGGACATTGAAATCCCTCTAGGGACCTAGAAATCTCTCTAGGGACATAGAAATCTCTCTAGGGACATAGAAATCCCTCTAGGGACATAGAAATCTATCCCTCTAGGGACCTAGAAATCCCTCTAGGGACCTAGAAATCCCTCTAGGGACCTAGAAATCCCTCTAGGGACATTGAAATCCCTCTAGGGACCTAGAAATCTATTCCTCTAGGGACCTAGAAATCCCTCTAGGGACATTGAAATCCCTCTAGGGACCTAGAAATCTATCCCTCTAGGGACCTAGAAATCTATCCCTCTAGGGACCTAGAAATCCCTCTAGGGACCTAGAAATCCCTCTAGGGACATAGAAATCTCTCTCTCTAGAACCTAGAAATCCCTCTAGGGACCTAGAAATCCCTCTAGCGACATAGAAATCCCTCTAGCGACATAGAAATCCCTCTAGGGACATAGAAATCTATCGCTCTAGGGACATAGAAATCCCTCTAGGGACCTAGAAATCCCTCTAGGGACATAGAAATCCCTCTAGGGACATAGAAATCTATCCCTCTAGGGACCTAGAAATCCCTCTAGGGACCTAGAAATCCCTCTAGGGACCTAGAAATCCCTCTAGGGACCTAGCAATCCCTCTAGGGACCTAGAAATCCCTCTAGGGACCTAGAAATCCCTCTAGGGACATAGAAATCTCTCTCTCTAGGGACCTAGAAATCCCTCTAGGGACATAGAAATCCCTCTAGGGACATAGAAATCTATCCCTCTAGGGACATAGAAATCCCTCTAGGGACATAGAAATCCCTCTAGGGACATAGAAATCCCTCTAGGGACATAGAAATCCCTCTAGGGACCTAGAAATCTATCCCTCTAGGGACCTAGAAATCCCTCTAGGGACCTAGAAATCCCTCTAGGGACATTGAAATCCCTCTAGGGACCTAGAAATCTATCCCTCTAGGGACCTAGAAATCCCTCTAGGGACATTGAAATCCCTCTAGGGACCTAGAAATCTATCCCTCTAGGGACCTAGAAATCCCTCTAGGGACCTAGAAATCCCTCTAGGGACATAGAAATCTCTCTCTCTAGGGACCTAGAAATCCCTCTAGGGACATAGAAATCTCTCTCTCTAGGGACCTAGAAATCCCTCTAGGGACCTAGAAATCCCTCTAGCGACATAGAAATCCCTCTAGCGACATAGAAATCCCTCTAGGGACATAGAAATCTATCCCTCTAGGGACATAGAAATCACTCTAGGGACCTAGAAATCCCTCTAGGGACATTGAAATCTATCCCTCTAGGGACCTAGAAATCTATCTAGGGACATTGAAATCCCTCTAGGGACCTAGAAATCTCTCTAGGGACATAGAAATCTCTCTAGGGACATAGAAATCCCTCTAGGGACCTAGAAATCCCTCTAGGGACATTGAAATCCCTCTAGGGACCTAGAAATCCCTCTAGGGACATAGAAATCTATCCCTCTAGGGACCTAGAAATCCCTCTAGGGACCTAGAAATCCCTCTAGGGACAAAGAAATCTCTCTCTCTAGGGACCTAGAAATCCCTCTAGGGACATAGAAATCTCTCTCTCTAGGGACCTAGAAATCCCTCTAGGGACCTAGAAATCCCTCTAGCGACATAGAAATCCCTCTAGCGACATAGAAATCCCTCTAGGGACATAGAAATCCCTCTAGAGACATAGAAATCCCTATAGGGACATAGAAATCCCTCTAGGGACATAGAAATCTATCCCTCTAGGGACATAGAAATCCCTCTAGGGACATAGAAATCCCTCTAGGGACATTGAAATCCCTCTAGGGACATAGAAATCCCTCTAGGGACCTAGAAATCTATCCCTCTAGGGACCTAGAAATCCCTCTAGGGACATAGAAATCTATCCCTCTAGGGACCTAGAAATCCCTCTAGGGACCTAGAAATCCCTCTAGGGACATAGAAATCCCTCTAGCGACATAGAAATCCCTCTAGGGACATAGAAATCTATCCCTCTAGGGACATAGAAATCCCTCTAGGGACCTAGAAATCCCTCTAGGGACATTGAAATCTATCCCTCTAGGGACCTAGAAATCTATCTAGGGACATTGAAATCCCTCTAGCGACCTAGAAATCTCTCTAGGGACATAGAAATCTCTCTAGGGACATAGAAATCCCTCTAGGGACATAGAAATCTATCCCTCTAGGGACCTAGAAATCCCTCTAGGGACCTAGAAATCCCTCTAGGGACCTAGAAATCCCTCTAGGGACCTAGAAATCCCTCTAGGGACATAGAAATCTCTCTCTCTAGGGACCTAGAAATCCCTCTAGGGACCTAGAAATCCCTCTAGCGACATAGAAATCCCTCTAGCGACATAGAAATCCCTCTAGGGACATAGAAATCTATCGCTCTAGGGACATAGAAATCCCTCTAGGGACCTAGAAATCCCTCTAGGGACATAGAAATCCCTCTAGGAACATAGAAATCCCTCTAGGAACCTAGAAATCCCTCTAGGGACCTAGAAATCCCTCTAGGGACCTAGAAATCCCTCTAGGGACCTAGAAATCCCTCTAGGGACATAGAAATCCCTCTAGGAACCTAGAAATCCCTCTAGGGACCTAGAAATCCCTCTAGGGACCTAGAAATCCCTCTAGGGACATAGAAATCCCTCTAGGGACATAGAAATCCCTCTAGGGACATAGAAATCCCTCTAGGGACATAGAAATCCCTATAGGGACATAGAAATCCCTCTAGGGACATAGAAATCTATCCCTCTAGGGACATAGAAATCCCTCTAGGGACATAGAAATCCCTCTAGGGACCTAGAAATCTATCCCTCTAGGGACCTAGAAATCCCTCTAGGGACATTGAAATCCCTCTAGGGACCTAGAAATCTCTCTAGTGACATAGAAATCCCTCTAGGGACATAGAAATCTATCCCTCTAGGGACCTAGAAATCCCTCTAGGGACCTAGAAATCCCTCTAGGGACATAGAAATCCCTCTAGCGACATAGAAATCCCTCTAGGGACATAGAAATCTATCCCTCTAGGGACATAGAAATCACTCTAGGGACCTAGAAATCCCTCTAGGGACATTGAAATCTATCCCTCTAGGGACCTAGAAATCTATCTAGGGACATTGAAATCCCTCTAGGGACCTAGAAATCTCTCTAGGGACATAGAAATCTCTCTAGGGACATAGAAATCCCTCTAGGGACCTAGAAATCCCTCTAGGGACATTGAAATCCCTCTAGGGACCTAGAAATCCCTCTAGGGACATAGAAATCTATCCCTCTAGGGACCTAGAAATCCCTCTAGGGACCTAGAAATCCCTCTAGGGACAAAGAAATCTCTCTCTCTAGGGACCTAGAAATCCCTCTAGGGACATAGAAATCTCTCTCTCTAGGGACCTAGAAATCCCTCTAGGGACCTAGAAATCCCTCTAGCGACATAGAAATCCCTCTAGCGACATAGAAATCCCTCTAGGGACATAGAAATCCCTCTAGGGACATAGAAATCCCTATAGGGACATAGAAATCCCTCTAGGGACATAGAAATCTATCCCTCTAGGGACATAGAAATCCCTCTAGGGACATAGAAATCCCTCTAGGGACATTGAAATCCCTCTAGGGACATAGAAATCCCTCTAGGGACCTAGAAATCTATCCCTCTAGGGACCTAGAAATCCCTCTAGGGACATTGAAATCCCTCTAGGGACCTAGAAATCTCTCTAGTGACATAGAAATCCCTCTAGGGACATAGAAATCTATCCCTCTAGGGACCTAGAAATCCCTCTAGGGACCTAGAAATCCCTCTAGGGACATAGAAATCCCTCTAGCGACATAGAAATCCCTCTAGGGACATAGAAATCTATCCCTCTAGGGACATAGAAATCCCTCTAGGGACCTAGAAATCCCTCTAGGGACATTGAAATCTATCCCTCTAGGGACCTAGAAATCTATCTAGGGACATTGAAATCCCTCTAGGGACCTAGAAATCTCTCTAGGGACATAGAAATCTCTCTAGGGACATAGAAATCCCTCTAGGGACATAGAAATCTATCCCTCTAGGGACCTAGAAATCCCTCTAGGGACCTAGAAATCCCTCTAGGGACCTAGAAATCCCTCTAGGGACCTAGAAATCCCTCTAGGGACATAGAAATCTCTCTCTCTAGGGACCTAGAAATCCCTCTAGGGACCTAGAAATCCCTCTAGCGACATAGAAATCCCTCTAGCGACATAGAAATCCCTCTAGGGACATAGAAATCTATCGCTCTAGGGACATAGAAATCCCTCTAGGGACCTAGAAATCCCTCTAGGGACATAGAAATCCCTCTAGGAACCTAGAAATCCCTCTAGGGACCTAGAAATCCCTCTAGGGACCTAGAAATCCCTCTAGGGACCTAGAAATCCCTCTAGGGACATAGAAATCCCTCTAGGAACCTAGAAATCCCTCTAGGGACCTAGAAATCCCTCTAGGGACCTAGAAATCCCTCTAGGGACATAGAAATCCCTCTATGGACATAGAAATCCCTCTAGGGACATAGAAATCTATCCCTCTAGGGACCTAGAAATCCCTCTAGGGACATTGAAATCCCTCTAGGGACCTAGAAATCTATCCCTCTAGGGACCTAGAATTCCCTCTAGGGACCTAGAAATCCCTCTAGGGACATAGAAATCTCTCTCTCTAGGGACCTAGAAATCCCTCTAGGGACATAGAAATCTCTCTCTCTAGGGACCTAGAAATCCCTCTAGGGACCTAGAAATCCCTCTAGCGACATAGAAATCCCTCTAGCGACATAGAAATCCCTCTAGGGACATAGAAATCTATCGCTCTAGGGACATAGAAATCCCTCTAGGGACCTAGAAATCCCTCTAGGGACATAGAAATCTATCCCTCTAGGGACCTAGAAATCCCTCTAGGGACATAGAAATCCCTCTATGGACATAGAAATCCCTCTAGGGACATATAAATCTATCCCTCTAGGGACATAGAAATCCCTCTAGGGACCTAGAAATCCCTCTAGGGACATAGAAATCCCTCTAGGGACATAGAAATCCCTCTAGGGACATAGAAATCTATCCCTCTAGGGACATAGAAATCCCTCTAGGGACCTAGAAATCCCTCTAGGGACCTAGAAATCCCTCTAGGGACATTGAAATCTCTCTAGGGACATAGAAATCCCTCTAGGGACATAGAAATCTATCCCTCTAGGGACCTAGAAATCCCTCTAGGGACCTAGAAATCCCTCTAGGGACCTAGAAATCCCTCTAGGGACCTAGAAATCCCTCTAGGGACCTAGAAATCCCTCTAGGGACCTAGAAATCCCTCTAGTGACCTAGAAATCCCTCTAGGGACATAGAAATCTCTCTCTCTAGGGACCTAGAAATCCCTCTAGGGACATAGAAATCCCTCTAGGGACATAGAAATCTATCCCTCTAGGGACATAGAAATCCCTCTAGGGACATAGAAATCCCTCTAGGGACATAGAAATCCCTCTAGGGACCTAGAAATCTATCCCTCTAGGGACCTAGAAATCCCTCTAGGGACATAGAAATCCCTCTAGGGACCTAGAAATCTATCCCTCTAGGGACCTAGAAATCCCTCTAGGGACATTGAAATCCCTCTAGGGACCTAGAAATCCCTCTAGGGACATTGAAATCCCTCTAGGGACCTAAAAATCTATCCCTCTAGGGACCTAGAAATCCCTCTAGGGACATTGAAATCCCTCTAGGGACCTAGAAATCTATCCCTCTAGGGACCTAGAAATCCCTCTAGCGACATAGAAATCCCTCTAGCGACATAGAAATCCCTCTAGGGACATAGAAATCCCTCTAGGGACCTAGAAATCTATCCCTCTAGGGACCTAGAAATCCCTCTAGGGACATTGAAATCCCTCTAGGGACCTAGAAATCCCTCTAGGGACATTGAAATCCCTCTAGGGACCTAGAAATCTATCCCTCTAGGGACCTAGAAATCCCTCTAGGGACATTGAAATCCCTCTAGGGACCTAGAAATCTATCCCTCTAGGGACCTAGAAATCTATCCCTCTAGGGACCTAGAAATCCCTCTAGGGACCTAGAAATCCCTCTAGGGACATAGAAATCTCTCTCTCTAGGGACCTAGAAATCCCTCTAGGGACCTAGAAATCCCTCTAGCGACATAGAAATCCCTCTAGCGACATAGAAATCCCTCTAGGGACATAGAAATCTATCGCTCTAGGGACATAGAAATCCCTCTAGGGACCTAGAAATCCCTCTAGGGACCTAGAAATCTATCCCTCTAGGGACCTAGAAATCCCTCTAGGGACCTAGAAATCCCTCTAGGGACATAGAAATCTCTCTCTCTAGGGACCTAGAAATCCCTCTAGGGACATAGAAATCTCTCTCTCTAGGGACCTAGAAATCCCTCTAGGGACCTAGAAATCCCTCTAGCGACATAGAAATCCCTCTAGCGACATAGAAATCCCTCTAGGGACATAGAAATCTATCGCTCTAGGGACATAGAAATCCCTCTAGGGACCTAGAAATCCCTCTAGGGACATAGAAATCTATCCCTCTAGGGACCTAGAAATCCCTCTAGGGACATAGAAATCCCTCTATGGACATAGAAATCCCTCTAGGGACATATAAATCTATCCCTCTAGGGACATAGAAATCCCTCTAGGGACCTAGAAATCCCTCTAGGGACATAGAAATCCCTCTAGGGACATAGAAATCCCTCTAGGGACATAGAAATCTATCCCTCTAGGGACATAGAAATCCCTCTAGGGACCTAGAAATCCCTCTAGGGACCTAGAAATCCCTCTAGGGACATTGAAATCCCTCTAGGGACCTAGAAATCCCTCTAGGGACCTAGAAATCCCTCTAGGGACATAGAAATCCCTCTAGGGACCTAGAAATCTCTCTAGGGACATAGAAATCCCTCTAGGGACATAGAAATCTATCCCTCTAGGGACCTAGAAATCCCTCTAGGGACCTAGAAATCCCTCTAGGGACCTAGAAATCCCTCTAGGGACATAGAAATCTCTCTCTCTAGGGACCTAGAAATCCCTCTAGGGACATTGAAATCCCTCTAGCGACATAGAAATCCCTCTAGCGACATAGAAATCCCTCTAGGGACATAGAAATCCCTCTAGGGACATAGAAATACCTATAGGGACATAGAAATCCCTCTAGGGACATAGAAATCTATCCCTCTAGGGACATAGAAATCCCTCTAGGGACATAGAAATCCCTCTAGGGACATTGAAATCCCTCTAGGGACATAGAAATCCCTTTAGGGACCTAGAAATCTATCCCTCTAGGGACCTAGAAATCTATCCCTCTAGGGACCTAGAAATCCCTCTAGGGACATTGAAATCCCTCTAGGGACCTAGAAATCTCTCTAGGGACATAGAAATCTCTCTAGGGACATAGAAATCCCTCTAGGGACATTGAAATCCCTCTAGGGACCTAGAAATCTCTCTAGGGACATAGAAATCTCTCTAGGGACATAGAAATCCCTCTAGGGACATAGAAATCTATCCCTCTAGGGACCTAGAAATCCCTCTAGGGACCTAGAAATCCCTCTAGGGACCTAGAAATCCCTCTAGGGACCTAGAAATCCCTCTAGGGACCTAGAAATCCCTCTAGGAACCTAGAAATCCCTCTAGGGACCTAGAAATCCCTCTAGGGACATAGAAATCTCTCTCTCTAGGGACCTAGAAATCAATCTAGGGACCTAGAAATCCCTCTAGGGACCTAGAAATCTCTCTAGGGACATAGAAATCCCTCTAGGGACATAGAAATCTATCCCTCTAGGGACCTAGAAATCCCTCTAGGGACCTAGAAATCCCTCTAGGGACCTAGAAATCCCTCTAGGGACATAGAAATCTCTCTCTCTAGGGACCTAGAAATCCCTCTAGGGACATAGAAATCCCTCTAGGGACCTAGAAATCTATCCCTCTAGGGACATAGAAATCCCTCTAGGGACCTAGAAATCTATCCCTCTAGGGACCTAGAAATCCCTCTAGGGACATTGAAATCCCTCTAGGGACCTAGAAATCTCTCTAGTGACATAGAAATCCCTCTAGGGACATAGAAATCTATCCCTCTAGGGACCTAGAAATCTATCCCTCTAGGGACCTAGAAATCCCTCTAGGGACATTGAAATCTCTCTAGGGACATAGAAATCCCTCTAGGGACATAGAAATCTATCCCTCTAGGGACCTAGAAATCCCTCTAGGGACCTAGAAATCCCTCTAGGGACCTAGAAATCCCTCTAGGGACCTAGAAATCCCTCTAGGGACCTAGAAATCCCTCTAGTGACCTAGAAATCCCTCTAGGGACATAGAAATCTCTCTCTCTAGGGACCTAGAAATCCCTCTAGGGACATAGAAATCCCTCTAGGGACATAGAAATCTATCCCTCTAGGGACATAGAAATCCCTCTAGGGACATAGAAATCCCTCTAGGGACATAGAAATCCCTCTAGGGACATAGAAATCCCTCTAGGGACCTAGAAATCTATCCCTCTAGGGACCTAGAAATCCCTCTAGGGACATAGAAATCCCTCTAGGGACCTAGAAATCTATCCCTCTAGGGACCTAGAAATCCCTCTAGGGACCTAGAAATCCCTCAAGGGACCTAGAAATCCCTCTAGGGACCTAGAAATCCCTCTAGTGACCTAGAAATCCCTCTAGGGACATAGAAATCTCTCTCTCTAGGGACCTAGAAATCCCTCTAGGGACATAGAAATCCCTCTAGGGACATAGAAATCTATCCCTCTAGGGACATAGAAATCCCTCTAGGGACATAGAAATCCCTCTAGGGACATAGAAATCCCTCTAGGGACCTAGAAATCTATCCCTCTAGGGACCTAGAAATCCCTCTAGGGACATAGAAATCCCTCTAGGGACCTAGAAATCTATCCCTCTAGGGACCTAGAAATCCCTCTAGGGACATTGAAATCCCTCTAGGGACCTAGAAATCCCTCTAGGGACATTGAAATCCCTCTAGGGACCTAAAAATCTATCCCTCTAGGGACCTAGAAATCCCTCTAGGGACATTGAAATCCCTCTAGGGACCTAGAAATCTATCCCTCTAGGGACCTAGAAAACCCTCTAGCGACATAGAAATCCCTCTAGCGACATAGAAATCCCTCTAGGGACATAGAAATCCCTCTAGGGACCTAGAAATCTATCCCTCTAGGGACCTAGAAATCCCTCTAGGGACATTGAAATCCCTCTAGGGACCTAGAAATCCCTCTAGGGACATTGAAATCCCTCTAGGGACCTAGAAATCTATCCCTCTAGGGACCTAGAAATCCCTCTAGGGACATTGAAATCCCTCTAGGGACCTAGAAATCTATCCCTCTAGGGACCTAGAAATCTATCCCTCTAGGGACCTAGAAATCCCTCTAGGGACCTAGAAATCCCTCTAGGGACATAGAAATCTCTCTCTCTAGGGACCTAGAAATCCCTCTAGGGACCTAGAAATCCCTCTAGCGACATAGAAATCCCTCTAGCGACATAGAAATCCCTCTAGGGACATAGAAATCTATCGCTCTAGGGACATAGAAATCCCTCTAGGGACCTAGAAATCCCTCTAGGGACCTAGAAATCTATCCCTCTAGGGACCTAGAAATCCCTCTAGGGACCTAGAAATCCCTCTAGGGACATAGAAATCTCTCTCTCTAGGGACCTAGAAATCCCTCTAGGGACATAGAAATCTCTCTCTCTAGGGACCTAGAAATCCCTCTAGGGACCTAGAAATCCCTCTAGCGACATAGAAATCCCTCTAGCGACATAGAAATCCCTCTAGGGACATAGAAATCTATCGCTCTAGGGACATAGAAATCCCTCTAGGGACCTAGAAATCCCTCTAGGGACATAGAAATCTATCCCTCTAGGGACCTAGAAATCCCTCTAGGGACATAGAAATCCCTCTATGGACATAGAAATCCCTCTAGGGACATATAAATCTATCCCTCTAGGGACATAGAAATCCCTCTAGGGACCTAGAAATCCCTCTAGGGACATAGAAATCCCTCTAGGGACATAGAAATCCCTCTAGGGACATAGAAATCTATCCCTCTAGGGACATAGAAATCCCTCTAGGGACCTAGAAATCCCTCTAGGGACCTAGAAATCCCTCTAGGGACATTGAAATCCCTCTAGGGACCTAGAAATCCCTCTAGGGACCTAGAAATCCCTCTAGGGACATAGAAATCCCTCTAGGGACCTAGAAATCTCTCTAGGGACATAGAAATCCCTCTAGGGACATAGAAATCTATCCCTCTAGGGACCTAGAAATCCCTCTAGGGACCTAGAAATCCCTCTAGGGACCTAGAAATCCCTCTAGGGACATAGAAATCTCTCTCTCTAGGGACCTAGAAATCCCTCTAGGGACATAGAAATCTCTCTCTCTAGGGACCTAGAAATCCCTCTAGGGACCTAGAAATCCCTCTAGCGACATAGAAATCCCTCTAGCGACATAGAAATCCCTCTAGGGACATAGAAATCCCTCTAGGGACATAGAAATACCTATAGGGACATAGAAATCCCTCTAGGGACATAGAAATCTATCCCTCTAGGGACATAGAAATCCCTCTAGGGACATAGAAATCCCTCTAGGGACATTGAAATCCCTCTAGGGACATAGAAATCCCTTTAGGGACCTAGAAATCTATCCCTCTAGGGACCTAGAAATCTATCCCTCTAGGGACCTAGAAATCCCTCTAGGGACATTGAAATCCCTCTAGGGACCTAGAAATCTCTCTAGGGACATAGAAATCTCTCTAGGGACATAGAAATCCCTCTAGGGACATAGAAATCTATCCCTCTAGGGACCTAGAAATCCCTCTAGGGACCTAGAAATCCCTCTAGGGACCTAGAAATCCCTCTAGGGACCTAGAAATCCCTCTAGGGACCTAGAAATCCCTCTAGTGACCTAGAAATCCCTCTAGGGACATAGAAATCTCTCTCTCTAGGGACCTAGAAATCCCTCTAGGGACATAGAAATCCCTCTAGGGACATAGAAATCTATCCCTCTAGGGACATAGAAATCCCTCTAGGGACCTAGAAATCCCTCTAGGGACATAGAAATCTCTCTCTCTAGGGACCTAGAAATCAATCTAGGGACCTAGAAATCCCTCTAGGGACCTAGAAATCTCTCTAGGGACATAGAAATCCCTCTAGGGACATAGAAATCTATCCCTCTAGGGACCTAGAAATCCCTCTAGGGACCTAGAAATCCCTCTAGGGACCTAGAAATCCCTCTAGGGACATAGAAATCTCTCTCTCTAGGGACCTAGAAATCCCTCTAGGGACATAGAAATCCCTCTAGGGACCTAGAAATCTATCCCTCTAGGGACATAGAAATCCCTCTAGGGACCTAGAAATCTATCCCTCTAGGGACCTAGAAATCCCTCTAGGGACATTGAAATCCCTCTAGGGACCTAGAAATCTCTCTAGTGACATAGAAATCCCTCTAGGGACATAGAAATCTATCCCTCTAGGGACCTAGAAATCTATCCCTCTAGGGACCTAGAAATCCCTCTAGGGACATTGAAATCTCTCTAGGGACATAGAAATCCCTCTAGGGACATAGAAATCTATCCCTCTAGGGACCTAGAAATCCCTCTAGGGACCTAGAAATCCCTCTAGGGACCTAGAAATCCCTCTAGGGACCTAGAAATCCCTCTAGGGACCTAGAAATCCCTCTAGTGACCTAGAAATCCCTCTAGGGACATAGAAATCTCTCTCTCTAGGGACCTAGAAATCCCTCTAGGGACATAGAAATCCCTCTAGGGACATAGAAATCTATCCCTCTAGGGACATAGAAATCCCTCTAGGGACATAGAAATCCCTCTAGGGACATAGAAATCCCTCTAGGGACATAGAAATCCCTCTAGGGACCTAGAAATCTATCCCTCTAGGGACCTAGAAATCCCTCTAGGGACATAGAAATCCCTCTAGGGACCTAGAAATCTATCCCTCTAGGGACCTAGAAATCCCTCTAGGGACATTGAAATCCCTCTAGGGACCTAGAAATCCCTCTAGGGACATTGAAATCCCTCTAGGGACCTAAAAATCTATCCCTCTAGGGACCTAGAAATCCCTCTAGGGACATTGAAATCCCTCTAGGGACCTAGAAATCTATCCCTCTAGGGACCTAGAAATCCCTCTAGCGACATAGAAATCCCTCTAGCGACATAGAAATCCCTCTAGGGACATAGAAATCCCTCTAGGGACCTAGAAATCTATCCCTCTAGGGACCTAGAAATCCCTCTAGGGACATTGAAATCCCTCTAGGGACCTAGAAATCCCTCTAGGGACATTGAAATCCCTCTAGGGACCTAGAAATCTATCCCTCTAGGGACCTAGAAATCCCTCTAGGGACATTGAAATCCCTCTAGGGACCTAGAAATCTATCCCTCTAGGGACCTAGAAATCTATCCCTCTAGGGACCTAGAAATCCCTCTAGGGACCTAGAAATCCCTCTAGGGACATAGAAATCTCTCTCTCTAGGGACCTAGAAATCCCTCTAGGGACCTAGAAATCCCTCTAGCGACATAGAAATCCCTCTAGCGACATAGAAATCCCTCTAGGGACATAGAAATCTATCGCTCTAGGGACATAGAAATCCCTCTAGGGACCTAGAAATCCATCTAGGGACCTAGAAATCTATCCCTCTAGGGACCTAGAAATCCCTCTAGGGACCTAGAAATCCCTCTAGGGACATAGAAATCTCTCTCTCTAGGGACCTAGAAATCCCTCTAGGGACATAGAAATCTCTCTCTCTAGGGACCTAGAAATCCCTCTAGGGACCTAGAAATCCCTCTAGCGACATAGAAATCCCTCTAGCGACATAGAAATCCCTCTAGGGACATAGAAATCTATCGCTCTAGGGACATAGAAATCCCTCTAGGGACCTAGAAATCCCTCTAGGGACATAGAAATCTATCCCTCTAGGGACCTAGAAATCCCTCTAGGGACATAGAAATCCCTCTATGGACATAGAAATCCCTCTAGGGACATATAAATCTATCCCTCTAGGGACATAGAAATCCCTCTAGGGACCTAGAAATCCCTCTAGGGACAAAGAAATCCCTCTAGGGACATAGAAATCCCTCTAGGGACATAGAAATCTATCCCTCTAGGGACATAGAAATCCCTCTAGGGACCTAGAAATCCCTCTAGGGACCTAGAAATCCCTCTAGGGACATTGAAATCCCTCTAGGGACCTAGAAATCCCTCTAGGGACCTAGAAATCCCTCTAGGGACATAGAAATCCCTCTAGGGACCTAGAAATCTCTCTAGGGACATAGAAATCCCTCTAGGGACATAGAAATCTATCCCTCTAGGGACCTAGAAATCCCTCTAGGGACCTAGAAATCCCTCTAGGGACCTAGAAATCCCTCTAGGGACATAGAAATCTCTCTCTCTAGGGACCTAGAAATCCCTCTAGGGACATAGAAATCTCTCTCTCTAGGGACCTAGAAATCCCTCTAGGGACCTAGAAATCCCTCTAGCGACATAGAAATCCCTCTAGCGACATAGAAATCCCTCTAGGGACATAGAAATCCCTCTAGGGACATAGAAATACCTATAGGGACATAGAAATCCCTCTAGGGACATAGAAATCTATCCCTCTAGGGACATAGAAATCCCTCTAGGGACATAGAAATCCCTCTAGGGACATTGAAATCCCTCTAGGGACATAGAAATCCCTTTAGGGACCTAGAAATCTATCCCTCTAGGGACCTAGAAATCTATCCCTCTAGGGACCTAGAAATCCCTCTAGGGACATTGAAATCCCTCTAGGGACCTAGAAATCTCTCTAGGGACATAGAAATCTCTCTAGGGACATAGAAATCCCTCTAGGGACATAGAAATCTATCCCTCTAGGGACCTAGAAATCCCTCTAGGGACCTAGAAATCCCTCTAGGGACCTAGAAATCCCTCTAGGGACCTAGAAATCCCTCTAGGGACCTAGAAATCCCTCTAGGAACCTAGAAATCCCTCTAGGGACCTAGAAATCCCTCTAGGGACCTAGAAATCTCTCTAGGGACATAGAAATCCCTCTAGGGACATAGAAATCTATATCTCTAGGGACCTAGAAATCCCTCTAGGGACCTAGAAATCCCTCTAGGGACCTAGAAATCCCTCTAGGGACATAGAAATCTCTCTCTCTAGGGACCTAGAAATCCCTCTAGGGACATAGAAATCCCTCTAGGGACCTAGAAATCTATCCCTCTAGGGACATAGAAATCCCTCTAGGGACCTAGAAATCTATCCCTCTAGGGACCTAGAAATCCCTCTAGGGACATTGAAATCCCTCTAGGGACCTAGAAATCTCTCTAGTGACATAGAAATCCCTCTAGGGACATAGAAATCTATCCCTCTAGGGACCTAGAAATCTATCCCTCTAGGGACCTAGAAATCTATCCCTCTAGGGACCTAGAAATCCCTCTAGCGACATAGAAATCCCTCTAGCGACATAGAAATCCCTCTAGGGACATAGAAATCCCTCTAGGGACCTAGAAATCTATCCCTCTAGGGACCTAGAAATCCCTCTAGGGACATTGAAATCCCTCTAGGGACCTAGAAATCCCTCTAGGGACATTGAAATCCCTCTAGGGACCTAGAAATCTATCCCTCTAGGGACCTAGAAATCCCTCTAGGGACATTGAAATCCCTCTAGGGACCTAGAAATCTATCCCTCTAGGGACCTAGAAATCTATCCCTCTAGGGACCTAGAAATCCCTCTAGGGACCTAGAAATCCCTCTAGGGACATAGAAATCTCTCTCTCTAGGGACCTAGAAATCCCTCTAGGGAACTAGAAATCCATCTAGCGACATAGAAATCCCTCTAGCGACATAGAAATCCCTCTAGGGACATAGAAATCTATCGCTCTAGGGACATAGAAATCCCTCTAGGGACCTAGAAATCCCTCTAGGGACATAGAAATCCCTCTAGGAACCTAGAAATCCCTCTAGGGACCTAGAAATCCCTCTAGGGACCTAGAAATCCCTCTAGGGACCTAGAAATCCCTCTAGGGACATAGAAATCCTTCTAGGAACCTAGAAATCCCTCTAGGGACCTAGAAATCCCTCTAGGGACCTAGAAATCCCTCTAGGGACATAGAAATCCCTCTAGGGACATAGAAATCCCTCGAGGGACATAGAAATCCCTCTAGGGACATAGAAATCCCTATAGGGACATAGAAATCCCTCTAGGGACATAGAAATCTATCCCTCTAGGGACATAGAAATCCCTCTAGGGACATAGAAATCCCTCTAGGGACCTAGAAATCTATCCCTCTAGGGACCTAGAAATCCCTCTAGGGACATTGAAATCCCTCTAGGGACCTAGAAATCTCTCTAGTGACATAGAAATCCCTCTAGGGACATAGAAATCTATCCCTCTAGGGACCTAGAAATCCCTCTAGGGACCTAGAAATCCCTCTAGGGACATAGAAATCCCTCTAGCGACATAGAAATCCCTCTAGGGACATAGAAATCTATCCCTCTAGGGACATAGAAATCACTCTAGGGACCTAGAAATCCCTCTAGGGACATTGAAATCTATCCCTCTAGGGACCTAGAAATCTATCTAGGGACATTGAAATCCCTCTAGGGACCTAGAAATCTCTCTAGGGACATAGAAATCTCTCTAGGGACATAGAAATCCCTCTAGGGACCTAGAAATCCCTCTAGGGACATTGAAATCCCTCTAGGGACCTAGAAATCCCTCTAGGGACATAGAAATCTATCCCTCTAGGGACCTAGAAATCCCTCTAGGGACCTAGAAATCCCTCTAGGGACATAGAAATCTCTCTCTCTAGGGACCTAGAAATCCCTCTAGGGACATAGAAATCTCTCTCTCTAGGGACCTAGAAATCCCTCTAGGGACCTAGAAATCCCTCTAGCGACATAGAAATCCCTCTAGCGACATAGAAATCCCTCTAGGGACATAGAAATCCCTCTAGGGACATAGAAATCCCTATAGGGACATAGAAATCCCTCTAGGGACATAGAAATCTATCCCTCTAGGGACATAGAAATCCCTCTAGGGACATAGAAATCCCTCTAGGGACATTGAAATCCCTCTAGGGACATAGAAATCCCTCTAGGGACCTAGAAATCTATCCCTCTAGGGACCTAGAAATCCCTCTAGGGACATTGAAATCCCTCTAGGGACCTAGAAATCTCTCTAGTGACATAGAAATCCCTCTAGGGACATAGAAATCTATCCCTCTAGGGACCTAGAAATCCCTCTAGGGACCTAGAAATCCCTCTAGGGACATAGAAATCCCTCTAGCGACATAGAAATCCCTCTAGGGACATAGAAATCTATCCCTCTAGGGACATAGAAATCCCTCTAGGGACCTAGAAATCCCTCTAGGGACATTGAAATCTATCCCTCTAGGGACCTAGAAATCTATCTAGGGACATTGAAATCCCTCTAGGGACCTAGAAATCTCTCTAGGGACATAGAAATCTCTCTAGGGACATAGAAATCCCTCTAGGGACATAGAAATCTATCCCTCTAGGGACCTAGAAATCCCTCTAGGGACCTAGAAATCCCTCTAGGGACCTAGAAATCCCTCTAGGGACCTAGAAATCCCTCTAGGGACCTAGAAATCCCTCTAGGGACCTAGAAATCCCTCTAGGGACATAGAAATCTCTCTCTCTAGGGACCTAGAAATCCCTCTAGGGACATAGAAATCCCTCTAGGGACATAGAAATCTATCCCTCTAGGGACATAGAAATCCCTCTAGGGACATAGAAATCCCTCTAGGGACATAGAAATCCCTCTAGGGACATAGAAATCCCTCTAGGGACCTAGAAATCTATCCCTCTAGGGACCTAGAAATCCCTCTAGGGACATTGAAATCCCTCTAGGGACCTAGAAATCCCTCTAGGGACATTGAAATCCCTCTAGGGACCTAGAAAGCTATCCCTCTAGGGACCTAGAAATCCCTCTAGGGACATTGAAATCCCTCTAGGGACCTAGAAATCTATCCCTCTAGGGACCTAGAAATCCCTCTAGCGACATAGAAATCCCTCTAGCGACATAGAAATCCCTCTAGGGACATAGAAATCCCTCTAGGGACCTAGAAATCTATCCCTCTAGGGACCTAGAAATCCCTCTAGGGACATTGAAATCCCTCTAGGGACCTAGAAATCCCTCTAGGGACATTGAAATCCCTCTAGGGACCTAGAAATCTATCCCTCTAGGGACCTAGAAATCCCTCTAGGGACATTGAAATCCCTCTAGGGACCTAGAAATCTATCCCTCTAGGGACCTAGAAATCTATCCCTCTAGGGACCTAGAAATCCCTCTAGGGACCTAGAAATCCCTCTAGGGACATAGAAATCTCTCTCTCTAGAACCTAGAAATCCCTCTAGGGACCTAGAAATCCCTCTAGCGACATAGAAATCCCTCTAGCGACATAGAAATCCCTCTAGGGACATAGAAATCTATCGCTCTAGGGACATAGAAATCCCTCTAGGGACCTAGAAATCCCTCTAGGGACATAGAAATCCCTCTAGGGACATAGAAATCTATCCCTCTAGGGACCTAGAAATCCCTCTAGGGACCTAGAAATCCCTCTAGGGACCTAGAAATCCCTCTAGGGACCTAGCAATCCCTCTAGGGACCTAGAAATCCCTCTAGGGACCTAGAAATCCCTCTAGGGACATAGAAATCTCTCTCTCTAGGGACCTAGAAATCCCTCTAGGGACATAGAAATCCCTCTAGGGACATAGAAATCTATCCCTCTAGGGACATAGAAATCCCTCTAGGGACATAGAAATCCCTCTAGGGACATAGAAATCCCTCTAGGGACATAGAAATCCCTCTAGGGACCTAGAAATCTATCCCTCTAGGGACCTAGAAATCCCTCTAGGGACCTAGAAATCCCTCTAGGGACATTGAAATCCCTCTAGGGACCTAGAAATCTATCCCTCTAGGGACCTAGAAATCCCTCTAGGGACATTGAAATCCCTCTAGGGACCTAGAAATCTATCCCTCTAGGGACCTAGAAATCCCTCTAGGGACCTAGAAATCCCTCTAGGGACATAGAAATCTCTCTCTCTAGGGACCTAGAAATCCCTCTAGGGACCTAGAAATCCCTCTAGGGACATAGAAATCCCTCTAGCGACATAGAAATCCCTCTAGGGACATAGAAATCTATCCCTCTAGGGACATAGAAATCACTCTAGGGACCTAGAAATCCCTCTAGGGACATTGAAATCTATCCCTCTAGGGACCTAGAAATCTATCTAGGGACATTGAAATCCCTCTAGGGACCTAGAAATCTCTCTAGGGACATAGAAATCTCTCTAGGGACATAGAAATCCCTCTAGGGACCTAGAAATCCCTCTAGGGACATTGAAATCCCTCTAGGGACCTAGAAATCCCTCTAGGGACATAGAAATCTATCCCTCTAGGGACCTAGAAATCCCTCTAGGGACCTAGAAATCCCTCTAGGGACATAGAAATCTCTCTCTCTAGGGACCTAGAAATCCCTCTAGGGACATAGAAATCTCTCTCTCTAGGGACCTAGAAATCCCTCTAGGGACCTAGAAATCCCTCTAGCGACATAGAAATCCCTCTAGCGACATAGAAATCCCTCTAGGGACATAGAAATCCCTCTAGGGACATAGAAATCCCTATAGGGACATAGAAATCCCTCTAGGGACATAGAAATCTATCCCTCTAGGGACATAGAAATCCCTCTAGGGACATAGAAATCCCTCTAGGGACATTGAAATCCCTCTAGGGACATAGAAATCCCTCTAGGGACCTAGAAATCTATCCCTCTAGGGACCTAGAAATCCCTCTAGGGACATTGAAATCCCTCTAGGGACCTAGAAATCTCTCTAGGGACATAGAAATCTCTCTAGGGACATAGAAATCCCTCTAGGGACATAGAAATCTATCCCTCTAGGGACCTAGAAATCCCTCTAGGGACCTAGAAATCCCTCTAGGGACCTAGAAATCCCTCTAGGGACATAGAAATCTCTCTCTCTAGGGACCTAGAAATCCCTCTAGGGACATAGAAATCCCTCTAGGGACCTAGAAATCTATCCCTCTAGGGACATAGAAATCCCTCTAGGGACCTAGAAATCTATCCCTCTAGGGACCTAGAAATCCCTCTAGGGACATTGAAATCCCTCTAGGGACCTAGAAATCTCTCTAGTGACATAGAAATCCCTCTAGGGACATAGAAATCTATCCCTCTAGGGACCTAGAAATCCCTCTAGGGACATAGAAATCCCTCTAGCGACATAGAAATCCCTCTAGGGACATAGAAATCTATCCCTCTAGGGACATAGAAATCCCTCTAGGGACCTAGAAATCCCTCTAGGGACATTGAAATCTATCCCTCTAGGGACCTAGAAATCCCTCTAGGGACATTGAAGTCCCTCTAGGGACCTAGAAATCTCTCTAGGGACATAGAAATCTCTCTAGGGACATAGAAATCCCTCTAGGGACCTAGAAATCCCTCTAGGGACATTGAAATCCCTCTAGGGACCTAGAAATCCCTCTAGGGACCTAGAAATCCCTCTAGGGACATAGAAATCCCTCTAGGGACCTAGAAATCTCTCTAGGGACATAGAAATCCCTCTAGGGACATAGAAATCTATCCCTCTAGGGACCTAGAAATCCCTCTAGGGACCTAGAAATCCCTCTAGGG
>CAXKTH010000096.1:357500-360000 GCA_964056705.1 Troilus luridus
AGAAATCCCTCTAGGGACATAGAAATCTATCCCTCTAGGGACCTAGAAATCCCTCTAGGGACCTAGAAATCCCTCTAGGGACCTAGAAATCCCTCTAGGGACCTAGAAATCCCTCTAGGGACATAGAAATCTCTCTCTCTAGGGACCTAGAAATCCCTCTAGGGACATAGAAATCCCTCTAGGGACATAGAAATCTATCCCTCTAGGGACATAGAAATCCCTCTAGGGACATAGAAATCCCTCTAGGGACATAGAAATCCCTCTAGGGACATAGAAATCCCTCTAGGGACATAGAAATCTATCCCTCTAGGGACCTAGAAATCCCTCTAGGGACATAGAAATCTCTCTCTCTAGGGACCTAGAAATCCCTCTAGGGACATAGAAATCCCTCTAGGGACATAGAAATCTATCCCTCTAGGGACCTAGAAATCCCTCTAGGGACCTAGAAATCCCTCTAGGGACCTAGAAATCCCTCTAGGGACCTAGAAATCCCTCTAGGGACATAGAAATCCCTCTAGGGACATAGAAATCTATCCCTCTAGGGACCTAGAAATCCCTCTAGGGACCTAGAAATCCCTCTAGGGACCTAGAAATCCCTCTAGGGACCTAGAAATCCCTCTAGGGACATAGAAATCTCTCTCTCTAGGGACCTAGAAATCCCTCTAGGGACATAGAAATCCCTCTAGGGACATAGAAATCTATCCCTCTAGGGACATAGAAATCCCTCTAGGGACATAGAAATCCCTCTAGGGACCTAGAAATCCCTCTAGGGACCTAGAAATCCCTCTAGGGACCTAGAAATCCCTCTAGGGACATAGAAATCTCTCTCTCTAGGGACCTAGAAATCCCTCTAGGGACATAGAAATCCCTCTAGGGACATAGAAATCTATCCCTCTAGGGACATAGAAATCCCTCTAGGGACATAGAAATCCCTCTAGGGACATAGAAATCCCTCTAGGGACATAGAAATCCCTCTAGGGACATAGAAATCCCTCTAGGGACCTAGAAATCTATCCCTCTAGGGACCTAGAAATCCCTCTAGGGACATTGAAATCCCTCTAGGGACCTAGAAATCTCTCTAGTGACATAGAAATCCCTCTAGGGACATAGAAATCTATCCCTCTAGGGACCTAGAAATCCCTCTAGCGACATAGAAATCCCTCTAGCGACATAGAAATCCCTCTAGGGACATAGAAATCTCTCTCTCTAGGGACCTAGAAATCCCTCTAGGGACCTAGAAATCCCTCTAGGGACATAGAAATCTCTCTCTCTAGGGACCTAGAAATCCCTCTAGGGACATAGAAATCCCTCTAGGGACATAGAAATCTATCCCTCTAGGGACATAGAAATCCCTCTAGGGACATAGAAATCCCTCTAGGGACATAGAAATCGAGTGGGGCGCGCCGCGAAGCCCGTCAGCCACCGACAGGACATGCCACGGCATGCCAGTTGCACCGACAGGCGGTGAACCGACAGCGTGGCACGCAGAACCAACTACGAGCTTTTTAACCGCAACAACTTTAATATACGCTATTGGAGCTGGAATTACCGCGGCTGCTGGCACCAGACTTGCCCTCCAATAGATCCTCGTTAAAGGATTTAGGGTGTTCTCATTCCGATTACGGGGCCTCGGATGAGTCCCGTATCGTTATTTTTTGTCACTACCTCCCCGTGCCGGGAGTGGGTAATTTGCGTGCCTGCTGCCTTCCTTGGATGTGGTAGCCGTTTCTCAGGCTCCCTCTCCGGAATCGAACCCTGATTCCCCGTTACCCGTGAGCGCCATGGTAGACACAGAGTCTACCATCGACAGCTGATAAGTCAGACATTTGACGGATACGTCGCCGGTACTGTGACCGTGCGATCTGTGGTGTTATCTAGAGTCATCAAGCAGACGCCCGGGCGAACCGGGCGAATGGTTTTGATCCAATAAAAGCGTCCTTTCCATCGCTGGTCGGGACTTGGTTGCATGTATTAGCTCTAGAATTACCACAGTTATCCACGTGAGTGGCATATATCCGGTAAACTATGACCGGTTTACTGAGCCTTTTGCGGTTTCACTTTAAGTCAGTTCGTACTGAGACTTGCATGGCTTAAGCTTTGAGACAAGCATATAACTACTGGCAGGATCAACCAGGGAGGAGCCGGGAAGATGGGTTACTGCGACCCCGCTTCGCCATAAGGCCCCTCCGTTACAAATTTATCATATGTTGTACATATGATGTGATATAAGGTCCGAGTCCGCCCACGGCGCTGTCCCTCCGGTTCCCGGCCTAATATCCGCCATAAGAGCTGGAGGGGCCGACCACCGGGTTATACCCGGGGTGGGACACCCGCCACTCGACGGTTGGCCGGGGTGGCCGAGGCGCGCCGTGAAGCGTCTGGACTTTACAGCCATCTTCACCCTGGTCAGGGGCGGCTGAGGGCTCTGCCTCGGGGACTGCTGCCCGGCCGTCGGCTCGGGAGTAGCCCCACATAGTTTGAAGCAGGCCCGCGATTTGTA